>VDFB02015753.1:21856-74369 GCA_007258455.2 Sequoia sempervirens
TTGCATTTCTTTATTTTTCATTCAATAATCAAATATTTCTTTAGTTTTCTACATTTAGATCATCTCATCTAGGCACATTTCATTCACATTTTCATTATACTTGCATTAGTTTGAGTGAGCCAACTATGTTTTTGGCCTATCTCTCTCCTTTTAGGTGGAAAACCCTAAGAGTGCAAGAGAAGTACATAGACCCAAAACTCTATGGTTCATTTTGGTGAACCCACTTTTAGAATACCTTATTTTTTGATTTAGAGTTCTTTATTTCCTATATTTTCTTGCATTCACTTTGATTTGCATGCTGCATTGGTTAATTGGCATTCTAGGGTTTCAAATCTTTACATTAGTCAAAGTGCATATAGTTTGCATTTTTTTCTCTCAAATCATTGAAAAACATCTAAAAACTATATTTTCATTTAGTCTTCAGACCATCCAACATAGACAACATCAAAACCAATTGAAATTTTCTAAATTTTTAGAAAAAATCCCTTACTGGGACTCATTCGCCATTCTGGGCGAATTAGTCCTAGTTTAGATTTTTAACGATCTATTACAACAACAAAAACCTCATTTTTTTATTTCCTAAGCCTCCTAGTATCATATACTATAAGTATGGAAAGTTTCTGGAACATTTTTTTTATGCATTTAGGCCAAAAACATCATTCTAGATTTCTCATTCTTCAAATCACTTCAATTGAAAACATCCTTAGATCTGAAAATGCTCACATTTTTGAAATAAAATGGATAAAAGTACTTTTCACTTTTGCATACAAAATATTTTTATTCATAAAACTTTGCATAAGTTTGATAAAAGTGCTTTTCATTCTTGCATATACATTGTTTGCATTCTTAAAACTTTGCGTATATTGGATAAAAATGTTTTGCATCTTTTGATCTACATTGTTTACATTGCTGAAGCATTGCATGAAATGGTTACAAGTGCTTTTCATTTTTTTTCAAACAATGTTAGTACCTTGCATATTTAGACATGTTAAGAAAAATTTCCAATCCCCTCCCTATGAGAGTGTTTTTGTGAAAGAGAATACAACCTTGGACATTCCTATCAATAATATTTGTTCTTCTCCTAATATCTCTCCTATTGGTGAAGAAGATATTTCGGTGGAAGAATCAATTAATGATAGTTTTGAGAATCCTAGTTGTTTCTCTCCTCTTACCTCTCTTAGTGAACAAAAAATTGATGAACAAGACAACGCAACCATAGGTAATCATGGCAATAACATTTGTTCTTCTCCTAGTATCTCTCCTAGTTGTGAAGAAGATACTTTGTTAGAAAACACAGTCCATTTTGGTCATGAGAATCTTAGTTGTCCCCCTTCACCTAGGAAAACACTTATTGAGCAAAAAAATTCAACCATTGATCATTCCCCTATTTTTTATGAAGTCATTTTTAAAGAAGAACCAATCCTTGAATGCCAAGAACATTTGATTTGTAGTTATCCTAAAAAATTTCCTTCTAGGGAGAATATCATGGTGCTAGAAAATCACAACAATAGTAATGTGTCTTCCTTAGATCAAAAGGTGATTAAAGATTGCCCTTTATTAGAAGAACATCACACCAATACTGCTGAGGTTATGAATGCGCAAGTGTCCATTAGACCCCCCTCGATTAATGGACCTCATACATAACCTGTGGGACATCCTAAGAGCCCTTTAATTCTCTACCCACCTTCACACAAACAACAAACTCACAACTAGCCTGAATTCATCCTTTACCCACCGTCATATAAACCTCCACCTCCACCTAAACCCAAGTTTACTCTTTACCCACCTCAAAATAATGTGCCGCAACAACTGAGTCATAATACCGTTGCTCATACATACAACACTAGAAATGATCCACAACCACAACGACCCACCCCAACACCCTTACCTTTGCCAAATCCCATTTTTCCTGGAGATCCTCAATTAAATTCACACATTAAGGAGTACAATCTTGTTGAACAACTAAAGAATACTCCTGCTAAGATATCCTAATGGGATCTTATTCAAGCATCTCCTCACTATCACAACATGATCCAAGCAACCTTGCAACAAATTCTTGTCCCTTCTAATGCGCAACCAACTGATATAGCAGCCATGATCCAAGGAATAAATGTTGACATTGTTCTCCACCAAAGTGAACTCCCCCTTTTGGAAGTGCAAAAACAAAATGAAGATTTCATGATCATTGCTCAATATAATCAGATAGGGATAAAGAGAACCCTTATTGACAATGGCTCAACCCTTAATGTGTGTAGTGTAAACCTCTTGGATAGGCTTCGTGTGGATCACTCACAAATTCAACTTGATTCTTTATCTATTAAGGGCTTTGAAAATGTAGAAAAGACACTGCTTGGTGTGATCACTTTACCTATTACAATTGGAGAAGTCACATTGAACACACCGATCTAGGTTATGCCTCATGATCTTTCATATAACCTTCTTCTAGGCAGGTCATGGATTCATGCAATGAATGGTGTGCCTTCCACTGTTCATAAAAAAATGAAATGCATCTACAACAAAAAAGTGTGCACACTCGACACTGATCATGAGCCTTATAGTGTCTTGCAACTTGAGAAAAACAAAGAGAACCCCTTGAACACATTAACACCAACCACAGAAGTGGAACCCGCACAACAAAAAGACAAACAACAACATATTGAACAAGTTACCAAGATATTAGAAGATGATTGGGGTTCCTTGGATTTTGAACATGAATTCATGGGTGAATACAAAATCATCAACAAAAATTCAAATAAGGGAAAAGAAACAACAATAGTGTCAACAAAAAAATTGGATGACCTTTTGAAAGCATCTACCTCAACCACTTTAACCAACGAAGAAAATTACATAACAAAATTTGATGAAATTAATCATGAACAACCACCCGATCCAAAAGAAATGCAAAAGCTTTATGGTCATGGTTATGAGCTTATGAAACAACTTGGATATACTGGAAAAGGATGTGGTGCTAATGAACAAGGTATCTATAACCCTATTGATCCTATCACATAACAAACAACTCATGGTCTTGGTTATTGTCCTTTGATAGAAATAACCAAGCCTTCACTCAACATCAACACTCTCACACAACATGCTTCTAATGTCCACTTTAACTATAAAACACCCTAAAATCATCGACACTAGTGGTCATGAAATCTCCTTTCCAAAACATCAAACAAACAAATACATCCTCGCTTAATGCCAATGTCATCTCACAAAACACTAATGATTTGAATTTGTTATATTTTACACCCTCATGTAAAGGAGAGAACAAAATATCACAATCTAAAGAGTCTTGCGTAGGTATGACAAGATGTATCTTTTCCATGACCCACAGACCTTTCTTCTCCCATTAATCAAGAAGATATCTTGTCGAGAATCCTCCAAAATCACTTGATATCCCTTCCTCCTAGAACTGAAAAGAAATGCTATTACAAGACTTCATTCTATTCCTATCATAGTTCATGGTCATTCCACTAATGAATGTAAGGCTTTGAGTAGTAAAATCCAATATCTTAGGGAGTTTTGTGTTCTTCCTTATCTGGGGGGCACCTAATTTTTCTAATTGATACTAATTTTCACTGTATCATGCATTTCATTAATCATTTCGGCTTACCCTTGTCCTGCAATAAGTGGGGGAAAAGGGATATGTAGCCTTTTCGTCGTATGAGACTTTTCGATATCTCTCTTGGCTAATCGTTAACCTTTCATGAACATATAAGAGAAAGCTTGGGATGTAGACAACATGCCTTAAGTTGGCTTGCACATGACATACTACCCTTTTTCATGATGTAGCTTATTGGAAACATATGTCTTGGCATAGGGCTTTCCGCATAAGCTCTCATATCCTCTTCTTCTACTTTAAATCAATTGTTCACAGTATTTGTGTTTGCAACCGCTTTAAAGTGGGGGCATACATCACCACTCACATTTCATTGCGTGATTTCTTTCTTCTTGCGATGTGTCCTTTTCTTGGTGGAGTCATTGGGCTTGATTCACTTCAAGAGCATGATACTTATTTTGACACATCCTCTCTTAGAAACATTAAGCACAATGTACCCTAAGATGAGACCTTGCACGTACTAAGAAAAATTCCTTTGAGCACACCTTACACTATTTTCTCATTTGCAACAATTGTTATATGGCCACCTTGCATAATACAACTTTCATACTTGTGGTACCACCTTGTTTGTCTATAAGTGTCAAGCATACGAAGTTTTGCTTACCTCATAGAGCTCGAAAATCATTTTTCTTTGTGGTGCCTTATTAAAGTTATTAGGAGGTATAACTTTGGTATGGTTGAGTGGGAAGCCCATTTCGAGGCATGAATTTCCCCATAGCCACCTTGTGGATTTCTCACCCTACAGATAGCTAGAATTTTCATGGCCCCAGAGTGAGTATACTTTGGACTTCTCACCCGACGGACAACCAAGAGTTCCATTGCCTTAGAGTGAGTATGAATTTTTGGAAAAAACAACCTAGATCTAATCCACAACATGTTGGAAAAATGATCGAAGCTTGATCCACCTTTTCATTTTCATCTTTCTCTTCTTCCTAGTTCTTGCCATTGCATGATCATGTGTCTTGTTTCATTGCAAATCATTCACCTTGTGTGTGTCCTTTTGCACTTATGTTGGTTTGAATTAGGATCTTGGATCTTGGGGGCTTGACTGCTTCCTTCATCTTTGTTATCCTAGACCATCCACATTGATACAATTGGACCTCTCTTGAATGTCTACTTTAGTGTGAGTTTGAAGCAAGTTCATCCTCACTAAAGTGGGGGCTAAATGTACTGTAGAAAAAAGTATTTCTTTCTTGATTTGGGAATAACTGATGATAAATTGGACTTAATGAGGCCTTGATTTGGTGTTGTGAGGTGTTTTACACATCCACACTAGGTCTTGGACCCTTGTAAACTGAATAAAATGCATTTATCAATGTCTTGTAAAGGTGTTGTAAAAGAATTTCACACCTCTCTAGACTTAATGAACCCATTTTCCCGTAATTCAACATTATAAAATATATTTAATTTCATTATTGCATCAATCTAGAAGGCTTGTAAATTAAACTTAATGTTAATCTAGTGTTGTAATGTGTCTTACACATTCACATTGGATGTTGTGCCTTCCTAGGCTATGTGGACCTCATTTTAGTGTTGTAAAGTGTATTTAATCACACTTTCACATTGAATTTTGTGTCCCAAGCCCTAATTGACCATTACATCATAATTAATAGGCCCCTATGACCCCATATTGTGCGTCCCGAGGCATAATTGATCAAATACCCGATGAAATCAATATAAGAACTGAAATTCCTCATTCCCCAACAACCCAGCTAGCAAACAGGCTCTTCTGGGACTAATTCGCCATCTATGGAGTCCTTGCCAGGTGGGACTGATTCACTCAAGGTGGAGAATTAGTCCTATTTGGGCCATTTTTTAGTTTTGAGTGGCAAAAACTAGAATTTAAGTTCATTATTCTTTCATGTCGACCTTAGGGATCTAATTAACGAGTAAATAAGGTGAATTTCCTATAAATACAAGTCTCTAAACCCTAAATCATAACCATTCTTCATTTTTCATCCATCATTCTTCCATCTCAAGTCAAGAAATCTAGGGTTATATCATTCCAAGTCATTAAGATAGCTTTTTAAGAAATTCAAGGGCAGATTCTTCATGTTTTTCTACAGAAATTCAAGATCAAACATCATGGCAAGGTATTAACTCTATTATTACATGCTTAATTACATTCTTTCTTCATTTTGGTTTAATTACTTACAAAGGGGTTTGACCAAAGCAAACCCCCATGCCCTAACATCCAACATTTCTCCTTCTCTTCTTGTGTGCAGTTTCCCAAATTTGGACTAATTTCCATAGAATGGCGAATGAGTCCTAGTAGGCCAAAATTTCAGTATCAACAACATTTCAAATGTCATTTCCAGTTTCTAGCAAGATCTTAGGTGCACCTCTTCAGTTTCATCCATTTATGTTATAGTTTGCTTTCATTTATAGGTGTTTTTGCATATCACAATGTGTTTTCAAACAATTTGCATTTCTTTAGTTTTCATTCAATAATCAATATCTTTCTTTAGTTTTCTGCATTTAGATCATATCATCTAGGCACATTCCATTCATATTTCCTTTATACTTGTATTAGTTTGAGTGAACCACCTAGGTTTTTGGCCCATGTCTCTCCTTTTAGGTGAAAAACCCTAAAAGTGCAAGAGAAGTACATAGACCCAAAAATCTATGGTTCAAGAAACAAGGTTCTTCTCTGTACTCTTCATGCATATTTATTTCTCTTGGAATCCTTAGTGCATAGAAGATTTTTAAATAAGTGACACTCTAATGATGATGTTTGGAAGCTTCTCTATTTGCTTTAGTTGCCACTCTTGATTTGTAGACTGGCATTGTGTATGCCTATTCACTATCATTCTATGAAAATGGATAACTTGCTGCCCCATCCATGTGAAAATAATGTTAATGAAATATGTAGTGATATAATTTTGTAGCAACACTTTGGACATGACACATTTTTATGCAAACAAACATATGTGATGAAAGATAGTGCATTTAATTTCTGTTCTGCATAATTTGAGAATTTTGAGAATGATTCCTTGCTCATATGTGATTATCATTTACACTTTTTGATTTTGAATTTGATGGTCATGTATAGGTGATGAATCCATTTCTCTTGCATTACTTTATGAGCTTCTCCTTCAATTGGATGTTCCATCTTGACACTGTGAATGTATCTCTTTTATCAAAGCCCCACTTGCAGTCAAGGGGCAACATGCCGAGATCAACCCTTGTGGGAACCATGTTTTACACCACATGATTTTAAGTCTTCAAAGAATATCAACAACATGAATTTTCCTATACTTGCATGTGAAATAAAAAATGTTAGATTTTAAAAAAATAAGTTGAATGCTCTTGTGATGTTTCCTCCTTTGTATTCTCTTGCACACTTTTGATCTTTTCTCAACTAATTCAATGCATCACAAGAAATGTTCTATATTACTGTTGATAGATCATATAGGAGGATTCATAACCCAAACTCTAACAAATATTTCCCAATTTTTTGTAGGTTCACTTGGAGAATAGGAGAAAGGAGGGAGAAACAACAATGGAGACAACTTGAAGACACTCTAGGCAATGACAACTATCTTTCACCTTATGTGTTCCTCTCTTTCTTTTATCTTTAGTAGCATAGTGCATCTCTTGTGTTTTGTTGACTCAGCTATTCCCATGGCTTGTGTGAGACACTTGATCTTTCTTTTCATCCCATTGAATATAAAACAACATTTTTGTGCAATCTTGTTCAATTATGTACTTCTCTCTTGCAAAAATGTATGAAACATTAAGGAATGAATAACTGAATACAAAATGAAAGTATTATTCTTTGCATCTCATGCAATATTTTATGCTATAAATCATGAATGGAAAACTAAAATACATTGCACACTTAAACTGAACAACTCTTTTAAATTCCAATACATGCAATGATCTAAGCAAATGCAAAAATGAACTAAAAATTTTCCACCTTAAAATGAACTTGAATTAATCAACTCTATCAATTTAAGCTGTGGTGAAAAATTGATAACAATCTTGGTGACCTCTACTAAATGATTGCCTACTAAGCATCAAACTAGTTGCCTTAAGTAAATCCATTGGGCATGGAGTCAACTCTGCCCCTCCAAAACTCATAAATTATTGAAAACTAAAACCAAAACAAACTGAAAACAGCCTACAAGGCCCTAGTGGCTAGAAACATTGTGTAGAAGCACTTATGGAAAAGAAACTACTGAAAAGAAAAGTTCTTCAAGAACTTATTAGCAACAACTATTCTACTATAGTACAGGAAGTAGAATTTTAACCTTAGAAGTAGTGTTTTAAGTGAATCCCATTAATTGGGATCGAAAGCACTTCCTCGTTTAACTTAGAGAGCTAAAATGAATTGCGCTCTTTGCATTTCATTATCACATATGGGCCATCCTAGATTGCATCAAATTTAGAGTTCCCTCTAGGCTTGCTCTTGTGTTCGTCCCATTTGAATACCAAGTCTCCAACAATGAACTCTCTAGGCTTTGCTTCACAAAACTCCTTTAACATATTGTTGTCCAGTTCTTCATACAACTGGACATTAGCCCTTTGGAATAGGAGCTTGTCCAAATACCTTTCATAGAATGTTTGTTCATTTGTTGGCATTGATCCCAGCATGGTTATACTTCTTTGAATCTCAACATCAAAATTGGGTAGTGCATCTGACCAATCAGTTGGGAATTTTGGTTCAACAATGAGTGTATCCTCAAAATCTTCAACAAAAAACTCAGAATAATCCAAAAGCAGATTCTCCTCACCTTCCTCTTGAATTTTGAATGAAAAGGAACTATTTACTTCTTCCTGGTAGCCTCCAATGAGTTTTTCAGGCCCTTTGAAAAGCTCATTATTGAAAAACTCTTCTTGATCCAAAATTTGATTATCAAACTACACTTTTGTCCATTCTTGGTCAACTTCCCCATATTATTTTTCCAAATCTTGATCCGAAGCTTCATTCTCAAAAATCAACTCCATCCATTCTTTAACATATTTTTCATTTTCTTCAATATCTTCCTCTCGATTTGAGGCTTAACTATCAAAAAGTATCTCCTTCCATTCTTTGACAACTTCTTCATCTTTCAAAAACTCTGTGTCATCATCTAAGGGATGGCTTTGTCCTTTGACCAGGTTAGGGACTACTACATCAGGTTCATGGATTACATAGATGCTTAACCCTAGCTCATCTGTATGGCTGAAAGGGTCAAGATCATGATTTTGGGAAGCCCACTCATCCAGATTCTCCTCTTCGTTGGATGCACTGGGGTCTGGGGTCATGGGTTGATTCTCTAGTCCATTGGTGATGTATAGGTTAGCATTTACTAGGCTAGGAATCTATGGCTCAATGTGGTCTTTAACTAATGGTTCAGGCCTAATGGTCACTTTGATGCCATACCTAGTTCTAAAAGATAAATGGGACTAATTAACAGATAAGAATCCACCCAGTTTAGCAGTAAAGTCTCTTGAGAGGAAAAGTGCAAAATGAGGGGGTAATTCAATGACGTGGGCACCTTGGGAAACAACAATTTTTGGACAAGCATGTAATGTGAGAGCCAAGTTTTTAATGATTCATGATGTTTGAATAACAAAGAGATCTAATTGTACCACTCCTTTTGATAAGGGTTCATAGACTAGACCTAGCTTGTCTGCTAGACTCTTAGGCATAATTGAGCTACTATCACCTGAGTCTATGATACAATTATGGAAAATATTGTCTCCAACAATAAGGCTCAAATAGAATAATGGAGGCTTCACTTCTAAATTTTGCTACCCACTTTTGGCCTCTAGGTTGTTTGCAAGTACAACCCTATTCTTTTCTGCATTAGCCACATCTGAAATTTAAAGTTTAGCTAAAGCATTTTGAAATAAACTTTTCTAGCATGGGATATGTAACAAATCCATAATATACATGCTTACTATAGCTTTATTAAGATGCTCAACCACATTAAAGGACATGAGACTTACCTTTTACTGTCCTGAAGAAACAACATCATTTACCTTTTGCTACCCTCTTTGCAGAATTCACACCTTCGATTGTGTTGTGGGGACAACATGAGGTGGAATGACATAATATTTATCTTTTGCAGCTTGTTGTTACACATTTACAGCTTGCTGACCCACTTCTACAACTCTCTTTTTTGACCTCGTGTTTGCTATAATGGGAAAACCTTGTTGGTTCTGGCTTTGAAAATTGTTTATTCCACAAAATTTAGTTCTCTTCCAATTTACTAAGGCAACTTCATAGTTACTTTATTGATCCACATTTTCATTTAACAAGTTCTTTGGACTAGCATAATTATTCTACACCATGAGAGCTTGATTCTCCATCCTATTTATGCATGCAACCTAATTATGTGGCTGGTTGCATGGGTAGCACCAATCACATTCTTGAGCCATGTTATTTTGTGGTATGAGTTCCCTGGATGAACTAGCAACATTAGGATCAAATGGCCGAAAAGGTTTAGCATTAAAATTCCTTTTTTTACCTTGGAAATCATTTTGGAAGGGTGGCCTATTTTGTTGGTTTTGCTGAAATATTGTAGATACCCTTTAGTTCCTAAATTTCTTTGGTTGGGTTTGGGACAACACTTTCTTGGGTAGCAGCTTGATAGCCTATCACCAGAACTAGTGGAACAACAACTATAGGTGGAAAATTCATGGGGATAGGTGGCTAAAGTTTTGGAAAGATGGGCATGAGTGGCCTCGGGGATATTTTCCCAGCTTGGATTAAGCAATTTTCTTCTCTTATTACAATGTCCAAGGCATTAGGCAATGTAAACCCTCCCATGGACTATATCATAATTGAAATCTCACTATTTAGAGCTTTTAGAAAGAATAGGAAAGTGTGCTCATGTGATGGTTTAACTATCAAAGGGATCCTAACCCAAGTTCTCTAGAATTGATAATTGAAGTCCGCCATGTGTTCATGGGGAGCTCGTTTGATGGTGCTTAGATGCTCTAGTAATGATAAGTTTGATTTATCCATAAACTGTCGGTGTAGGCCATCACCGAGTTGGTCCCATGTTGCTATGGAATTCACCAAAAGCCCTCTAAACCATTGAAGGGATTTCCCTTTCAATGATGCAGCTAACAATCTTAGAGCCACATTTTCTTTTGTCACATTGTGTACCAAGCATAGGGTCACCACATCCCGAATATGTTTGATAGGAGTGGTATGGTCTGCGCCAGTGAAGTATGGTAGCCCTTTAAGTGCAACAACTGGGATGTCACCATGCTGGGCCAACAACAATGGGCTACCCCCATTAAACGGTGCGAAGGAAAATTTTCTTGCCATAGGTGGTGCTTGAGATATAGGAGTTGGGTTCCTCTTCACATAAAATATAGGACTGAGCTCTGGAGGTGTGGCCTTTGCCCTCCTTGTTGAATAAAAAATCCTCCTTGGTGTTCTACCTCTCCTTCTTGGTGGAGAGAGTTGCTAATATTCAAAGGGAGTTGGACTAGATCTAGTTTGAATCCTTCTCATAAGCTATTCACACTAAATCTGTAATGCATCTAGAGATTTGGAGCCGCTAGGTATATTTTGGAACCTCTATAGGAAGAAAATACTATTGCATATACCAAACAATAGCTTAAAATTTTGAGAACTCTAAAGACAAGACTCTAGAGTCCCACCGAGCATACCAAAAAATTTTGGCAATCAAGATTGCACCCTTAGCAAAGTTAGACTTGCCTATCTTGTTGCAATATGGAAACACTCTCATATTTGTGGGTAAATCTATAAGTGAGAGCGAATCTCTAGAGTGGGTTGGTTCCCCTAGTAAACCACCTAATCTAGTAGACCTTCAGAGGAAAGGGGTACAAGGGAAAAACTAAAAAATAGAGATCCTAAACCTAAGGTGATTCACTAGCAATATGAAGATTCTGACAACTTTCCACTCACAACAATATCTCTAAAACCTTGATTTCACAATCCCACCCAGAAACACATAATCCAACAGTGATTTGCATAGAGGTTCATCATACAGAACACAAAATGCAACTTGAATCACATGAAACCCTTGCAAAAAAACTTACAATGACAAGACATAAAGAGGATTCAACATTTGAATCACAGTTAACATAAAATTGTGATTGTAAATTTGAGACAAGAAAATGAGAAAGGAAATCCCACTATTTTATTTAAATGAAGGAGTGACAAATTCATAATCTGAGTACAAGAATAAGTTTACAAAACTCTTTGATTGAGTAGGAGAGCAAGAAACCATCAATCTGAACTAAGAAAATAAAAAATTTCTCCAAAGTTATATCTCCCAAGTTTCCTCAAAGTGAAAATAGAAAAAATCAGCTCCACTATATCTCCAAAATAGCAACTCTGATCTATTTTTTAGCTCCTTAGAAAAGCCTGAAAAGCAATGCCTCAAATTGCTCCAAACTGCATCAAAAAGATAGAAACTTCCCAGCTCCAAAGGGTCAATCCAAAAAATCCACAAAATAAGGTACAAAGAACTCAAAACTAAAAATGGAAAGTTCAGTTTGCATCCTCTTTTCCAAATTCGCCCAAGTGAACTCAACTCAAAATGCAAAGTCTAGTGAAGACTCAAACACCCAAACTGCATTTTAAAACAATTGACAAACATTAAGGTAATTTAGAGAAACATTACCTTAATGATGTTTTACATCATGTGTAGTTTTAGAAAACAAAATAGAAACCCTCCCTATCACATCTAATTTTTTGCAATCCAAGTTCAAATATTCTGATTTTTTGCAGTTTGAGTGAAATTTAATATTTTGCAAAAAATCAAAATACTTAAGTAGAGGTTGCTATATACATTTGATTTTTTCAATAAAAAATCATAAAAAATTAATTATGGCTATATCCCCACAAAGCAACTAAGGCACATGAATAACTCAGTTTAGAGAAAAGGGCTAATGTGCATATGGTTTTCTCATAAAATATAAAGCAAGGTATGGGTTTGTTTGATTTTCTTTAAAAATCAAGAAAAATGCCTAAGGCATGGCTTGACCTAGGCAACATTTGGGACAAGGCATTAATAAAGCTTTTGATTTTTTAAAAGAATGTGATAAAATCACATTCAAATTAGGGCACTTTAGGAACCCTAAGGTCAAAACCAACCCCTATCCCTAATTTTTCTCATCATTTTCACTTGGGAAAATTAGAAGAATTGAGCTCTGCATTTGGCTACCATGGGGAAATAGGATTTGAGCATTTCTCTACATTTTTTGAGTCGATTTCTCCATGCTTTGAGTTGAAATCACTCTAGAACTCGATGGTAAGTCATTCTTGGTCATTTTGTGGCACTTTGATTTCATTTTGAAGGGTTTTTGCAGAGTCCAGGCCACGACCTCTGTAATTTTCCTAACTTGTTTTCCATGCCTTGTCTCTCTATTGATTTCTCCTTGAATTTGAGCTACCATGGAGGGTTTGATTTGATCTTTTTGAAGACTTGGATCATGGGATTTGAATGATTTTCTCCACTCAGTACTTGGGTAAGCTTTATGCTTTCAATCTTGTGTATTATTATTTCAAATGAGCTCGATTTGAGCATTCTATGAACAAAATATTGTAGTTTCTTCTTTATGTGTGTTCTCTTTCACTGGTCGCGACCCTACATTGTGTGTTTCTTTGCTTTTCTACAAAAAATGATGAATTCTAGGCTTGAACCATGATGTAAAAATTGATGAAAATATTGGAGAAAAAGATTCTTTTCATTTTGTATTTGTTCTCTAGGTTTGAAACCCTTCAATGGCCGTGGCCATACACTAGGTTGCTTGTATTTTTTGAGGGTTCTTGACACTTGCACAAGCTTGAAATTTCCATTGTCCTTTGCATTTGAACTTTAATAACAAAACCGCAAGTGGGTTTGAGCTTTTGTGAAGTAAAATGCCTCTCTAGGCTGCAACCATGAGAGCACCAACTGGGGTTTCAATGTATCACAAACCCCTTGTTCATTTACTGAATGTGTAAATTTGCAACATTGTTCTTCTATTTTCTGAATGAAAACCATAATGAAAACCATTCTAAGCAAGGCCGAGGCTTGAAACTCTTTTGGGTTCTCATGAGAAAATCACTGTTGTTTCACTTTACTTTGAAACCCTATCTTTATTTTAAGATTTGCTCACTGTTTTGAAAAGCAAAAACAGTTTCATTTTTTATGTGCATATCATTGTAGCTTCATTTGTTTATTCTCAGAATGCAAAAAATATACTTCAACATGTTTAACTTCAAGCAAAATAAAAGATTTTGTAGCTATCATTACTGTTTTTGTGTAACTCTTGCATTCTTGCAATTCCACCATTTGCTTTCAAAAGAAAATAAAACAATGCAACTTCTTTATAATTAGTTTTCTTCATTACAATGCACACACTGGCCATTTATTAATTGACTCCTATTTTTCATCTTGACACCATTTGAAAGCCTTCAAGCACCATGGAGCTTTCCACTATTGATTACAACCCTTGTTTGCATTCTTTTACTAAAAAGAGCTTGAGCTATTTTATCTCTATTCACATGTGTTCAAATGTAACTCAACATATTTTCCATGCATCACAATGAAACTCAATTCTCATTTGATACTTCTTTAGTTTTTTATGGTTTCCTCATACTCTTTATGCATTTTATTATTCATTGTTTAACATGTCTGCCATAGTATTTGCACTCCCTTGATTTATGAAGCACACACAAAAAACTCTCTACTTTTCCCCAAATGTATTACATGGTGATGCCTCTATTTTGTTTGCTAACTTCTTGCAAAGTTTTCCTTCGACCATCATGATGCATCTATAGGTCATTTTTGTTTGTTGTCATTCACTCCAAGCACTTGAATATTCACAAAATGCACTTCAAGTCTTCACTTTTACCACAGTCATATTCCTTATTGAGAACATAGAACCATGCAATGAGATTCTCTTCTATAACGGTAGCACCAACATACTGAAACAAGACTTGAATTTTGTATTCCATTTACCTTAGTGGTGTTGTTCCATGTTCCATTCTACTCAAACCCTTTTTGTATTGTGTCCATATTCAATAATGCTTCTTTTCCTTCATACTTTGGCTTTCATGTTTCACTTGCAACCACTTGTACTTTCATTTATTTATGGAAACAAGGTTCTTATCTATACTCTTCATGCATCTTTATTTCTCTTGGAATCCTTAGTGCATAGAAGATTTTTAAATAAGTGACACTCTGATGATGATGTTTTGAAGCTTCTGTATTTTCTTTAGTTGCCACTCTTGATTTGTAGACTAGCATTGTGTATGCCTATTCACTATCATTTTACGACAATGGATAAATTGCTGCCCCATCCATGTGAACATCATGTTAATGAAATATGGCAGTGATATAATGTTGTAGCAACACTTTGAACATGAAAAATTTGTATTCAAACATAAATATATGATGAAATATAGTGCATTTAATTTCTGTTCTGCATAATTTGAGTATTTTGAGAATGATTCCCTGCTCATATGTGATTATCATTTCCACTTTTGCATCTTGAATTTGATGGTCATGTATGGGTGATGAATCCATTTCTCTTGCATTACTTTATGAGCTTCTCCTTCAATTGGATGTTCCATCTTGACACTATGAATGTCTCTCTTTTATCAAAGCCCCACTTGCAGTCAAGGGGCAGCATGTCGAGCTCAACCCTTGTGGGAGCCACATTTTACACCACATGATTTTAAGTCTTCAAAGCATATCAATAACATGAATTTTCCTATACCTGCACAAGAAACAAACAATGTTAGATTTAAAACAAAAGTTGAATGTTCTTGTGATGTTTCCTCCTTTGTATTCTCTTGCACACTTATGATCTTTTCTCAACTGATTCAATGCACCACAAGCAATGTTCTATATTACTATTGATAGATCATATAGGAGGATTCATAACCTAAGCTCTAACCAAGCTTTCCCAATCGTCTGCAGGTTCACATGGAGAATGGGAGCAAGGAGGGAGAAACAACAACAAAGAAAACTTGAAGAGACTTGAGGAAATGATGGCTATGTTTCCCCTTATGTGTTCCTTTCTTTCTTTTATCTTCAGTAGCATAGTGCATCTCTTGTGTTCTTATGACTCAGCTATTCCCACAGCTTGTGTGGGACACTTGATTTTTTTTTCATCCCAATGAATATAAAACAACATTTTTGTGGAATCTTGTTCAATTTTTTACTTCTCTCTTGCAAAAATGTATGAAACATTATGGAATGAATAACTCAATACAGAATTAAAGTATTATTCTTTACATCTCATGCAATATTTTATGTTGTAAATCATGAATGGAAAACTATAACACATTGTACACTTAAACTGAACAACTCTTTTAAATTCCAATACATGCAATGATCTAATCAAATGCAAAAATGAGCTAAAATTTTTCCACCTTAAAATGAACTTGAATCATTCAACTCTGTCTATTTGAGCTATGGTGAAAAATTGATAACACTTATAAACAATTGAATTTGACAGGAATAGTGCAAAACTCCACAACCTTTAGCAACATCCTCCTAGTATACATTATTGTAAAGGCATCGGTATAGGGTGAGGACATCCAAAAAAGTGTAACTGAAAGTAATTTGTTGTCAAATGTTGATGTTAGAAGCACCTGGTAGACATGTATACAAAAATGTGAAAACATAGATAGGGCATATGAATTGTTTGATAGTATGCCTTAGGGACTCCAATAACTGCAGTATATGCACAAAATGGGTTTGTTATAGAGGCTTCCAATTATCATGCAAGGGGTATCTACTAGTTTCAATGCTAAAAACCTATGGCCTTCACTGCCTTACTCTTTCCTGTGGAATAAATTCTCTCTAGGCTGTAATATTTACACTCAATAAGACAGTAACAACTCTCCATAACTTTGACTAAGAAGACACATATTAACTAAGAATAAATGTGACAAACATAACATAAAAATGTAGTGCAATAAGACACCAAAAATGGCTAAAGAGACAATGTCTCAGAATAAAACCATTTGAAATCTTGGTAAGTGACTTACCTCCAATTTTTTTCACAAATTGTGTCTTGCTACCAACACTCTTGGTAGCACTATTCCTTGAATGGATTAGGATACTCGAATAATAAAATTTACCCTGATCTCCAAGCAAATCTTTCCGTCAATGGACTTCTCTCCTTGGTTGCCATGAAGGATAACTTCTCATTGCCATAGACTTTACTAACCCCTTTCCCTTATCAGAGGCAACTACATTTTTTTTTGGTAGGTACATCACTCCTTTCTCCTAACAGATTCTCCTGGGTACCTCCCTCCGATTCTAGCCAATAGATACAAAAATACTTTTTCCTCCTCTTTTTGATAGCAAATTCAAAGTAAGTAGGAATTTAAAGTATTGTGGTCTCAACCACGCTACCCCCTCCATAGACCAGCTCTATATTTTTTTGACTCCCTCTTGTCCTGTGTTGGAACTCATTGAGTTATTAATTTGGCTTTGAAAATGAATAGAACCTCTGTACTTCTTCCACCAATCCCTTTTGTGACTCCCCCGCAATTAGGCTTTTACGATCTCCATCCCTATACGAAAACTCTACCCTCTTTTTTTGCGTAGGTAAGAAGAACATGCATTGAATAGATGAAAACGCATTGCATATAACCACTACTACCAACACTAATGAACACAACGAATAATAACCCATCACAAATCTTTTGATAGGATTGGACAGATCTCTCTCTATGTTATCTATTGGAGTTATAAAGATATGTATTTGATCTTGGTTTGCAGAGATAGTAAGTAGTCATGATCAACCCTATGGAAACCTTATGATTTTCTCCTCACACGTTAACTTCCCACTACTTACTTCTTAGCACCCTTTTTGTATACTCACAATTAATTTCTCTGCATAAAGCTGACTTACGACCTTATTCTATTGGATTCACCTAATAGCTTGTGGTTGATAGCTCATTCACTAGGTAGGGTAGGTAACTAAAAATAAATATAACTCACATTTGTGTTTTGTAGTCTTGCAACTTAATGTCCATTCTTTCCTAAACATCCTCAAGCTTCATGAAATGCAAATTAAGCTCGATTAAAGGATTTTACATTTTTTCCTTGAATGAATTTGCACCTTATATTGCTGGAAATTTGATACAACTTTTATAGTGTGTATGCTCTTAATTACGATTGCAATTGGAACTTATTGTTGATAGTATATGATCTATAATAGTATAAATAATGTTCATTCCATATCTATATTATTGCTATGGAAAGAGGCCCAATGATCCACATTGGAGCATGGTGAATAGAAAGCTTTCCACAGTCACACAATGCCTAAGCATATTAGAGAAAAAGATAAGTGGTTAGATGCATTTATGCATATTTCAGATAATGGATGCCCTCTCGGTATGCCTTGCATAAATAAATATAAAATGATAATATTTATATCACACATATGAAATAATGGATAGATGGTATTCATTTTTATATTTCCTTGCATATGTGATTCATGAATATTAATAAATTACATATACACAATGATAATATTAATGTTATTAGTATATAACGATGAATGGATAATATTCATCTGTTGATTCCACATACCAGATTACTAAGGTTACAATTCTTTAAAGTAAATATGTCAATTCAAAAATGTTAGGCCTTGTCACTTATGAAATGATCTCTTCCACGATTAAAAAACTATGTGACCCACAAAACTACTAAAGTTCCATATGTCTACATACCTAAAACAATAATAATTTAATTTACCATGTTAATTCTATGACTCAACAAAAGACCTTTCAAATGTAAATAAAAAAACAATGTTGTAATGCTTATTAATAATTGGGCCTCACATATATGTATACGTATATGTATATATGCATATGTACATTCAACCTAATTAGATGTATGCTTTGTTTTTTCTTCAATTACAGTGACTATAATTATTGGCCCCTCTCCCTTACAACTAACTGTGATAATGGCTGACTCCTACTTATGTTATAACCATTTCTCAAATAACATACTACAATATAAATTCATACAGCATAACACTTTTTGATACAACATTATGAAATGTATATATATCTTCAAACAAAAGTATGCTTCAAATATAACCAACGTTTTCTAATACAACATTATGAAATTTATATATAACTTCAAATAACACTATGGTATAAATATTTCCAACCCTTTGTGATATAACATATTAAAATTTCTAAATAACTTCAAACAACAATGTGATACAACATTATGATACATATATGTGCATAGTTAGATAGATACATATGTTTCCTATATCCTTGTTTGTTTTCCTTAAACTTAATTAGATGTATAGATACATATGTTTCCTATAGCTGTGTGTGTGTATATATATATATATATATACAACTAATTATTGTAGAGATAGATAGATACATAAGTTTCCTATATCCTTGTTCATTGTCATTCAACTTAATTAGATGTATATATACATATGTTTCCTATAGTTGTGTGTGTGTGAGTGTGTATACAACTAATTATTGTAGAGATATATAGATACATAAGTTTCCTATAGCCTTGTTCATTTACATTGAACATAATTAGATGTATGCATTGTTGGCTCTTCAATTATAATAGCTCAAATAGTTAGTGATAATAACATGATGGAATACTTTGTTTGTATTCAAATCATACTATTGTTTCAAGTTACAAACATTCAAAAAAAATAGTTCAAACATAGTTTCGAATCCATCAAAACCTTCACAACAAAAAAGTTGCAACAAAACATTCTAATCAATCGAAAAAGGTAGGAACTTAGCTAAAATTTGATGCCAAGTTATCTTGTGAGTTGTATGTGGCCTATGGCGGAGAAGGAATCCAAGATTGAACTGGTTGGGTTATGCTTGGGGTAGGTGAGGGTTGATAGGACTCTGAATGAGGAATCCAACTCTAAAATGGTTGGGTAATGCTTGGGCTAGGTGAGAGTGGATAAGACTGTGAATGAGGACTCCAACTCTGAAATGGTTGGCTAATAGTTTGGGTAGGTGATTGACAATATTGGGGGAATTGAATAGACAAATTCTATGAAGATCCTATGGTAGTTAGGCAAGGGATTTAGATGGTTGTTGAGTCACCTCTCCTTTGTAGCATTTATTTGTGCCTTCTCCAAATCCTTTTCCCTTTTTGCAGCTTCCTTTTTTATCCTTTGTTGCTCCCCTTTTTTGTCCTACTTCTTTTGTACCTCTTTTTCAACCTTTGCTACTACTCATTGCTTTTCCTTTTCAATTCTTATAAGAGCCTTCACCTCCAATGCTGCAATATTTTCTATCCCACACTCTTCAAGTTGTTCCTTCTTCCTCAATTTCAGTTTTGCGAGTTCCTTCTTCTTATCCTTTTGTTCAGTTAGCAAGGCCACGCAGTCATCAGTAGTTAGGAGTTGGGATCCTCTTTGCAATTTGATCCCTCGGTCAGCTACCTTATTAGACTTTTCTTTCACTACATGAATTGGTAGCTTCAAGAATTGTGAGATGTGTGAAGTTCGTTAGCCTCCCAAAGGCTCAACCAAATGCTCATTATTTGTTTTTGGCACCTCAATAGTTGTAGCATCCAATCCATCTCCTAACTACTCACTGTCACTATCTCCCCAATCAACATAGAAATGAACTAATGTATTTTGACCCATGCTATGTGATGGAGATGGCATTGTAAGACTATGGTATTCCTCTACATGCAGATCAATACCAAGATTAGCAACACCATCTAACAGTCAGGAGGGCTCCTCAGGTGGATTTGGTAGGGAAAGAGAGATGTATCCCATAGTATTTTGTTGTCCCAATACTGTTGTTGGTGGTGATTGTTTGTCTGACAAACTTGAAGTTTGTGGTAGACTTTCGTGGCTTCCACATTTTGCTGCTTGAAGTGGTTGATTGCAATCTAAAACAAAAAATTCATACATGTAAGTTTGAGGGTAATTGAAGAACAAACTAACCATGCATCTAATTGAGTCAATTGAAAATGAACAAGGGTAATTGCAGAACATACTAACCATGCATCACATTTTTCTGATCTCCTAATTTTGTTGTTCCATCAATACACTCACCCTCATTCACTACCAAACCATTATTGGATAGGCTTAGAATGTTTTCAGCAGCTGATGCTTCCTCGAGGGAAGCAAATTGAAAATTATCGCTAACCCTCATGTTGTTCTCCAAAGAATTTTGATCAAAGGGCCAAATACCCGTCCTCTTGAAGCTAGTTGTTATGTTTGAAACAATCAATGAATTTTGAAAAGATAGGCTGCCAAGTGTAGCCAATTCTTCCCTTCTTATTGTATAAGAGCGAATTTGCACCTTAGGCGCAAATCCCCTTTTTTCCTTTGCCCACTTTAGAAAACCAAGTTCAGAGACTTAATTCCACCTAAGCCCATTGCTTGCATCACACTTGGCACTTGTTTTGAGTGTCGGTGGAGGCGTTTCTTTTGGGGATGTATGTGCGGTGCGTAGACGTCCGCACAGCACGCTTACATCCTTGATAGATTCTTGCATCTGGAGCCTGCAGAGGCATTACACTTCCCATTGGGGGTTAATTTGTAATGCCCTTCTTGGCCAACTGGCCCGAATATGACTGTTTTCTTCCTCATTCCTTCATATTCAGTCCTTGGACTTACATTTGGAGGTTGGATGAAAGGTTGGAAGATCTCTTCACCACTTTTGGACTTCACCCACAATCTTCTTTCAAGCGTTGAGCTCACTCTTGGTAGCTCTAAGCATTTTTGCAAACACTTTACACTTCACAGCAGTAACATCAACACTCCATCACATCAATAGAGCAAGTGTGGAACAAACGCCATTGCAACAGAGGCTTGAGTTCCTCTCATTTTCTCCCCTCATGCAACCTTGAGTGCTATTGGTGGACGTGGTAAGCTTTCACTCCTCTCCTCTATTACTTGGTTGAGTAGCATAACACTATTTTGTAGTGCTTTAGTGCTCCTTACTTCACTTCTATATATCTGGCTGTCCGTGGAGGTGGGAACACCAAAACGGGGTTTAACTGAGGTAGGTCCCTATACAACCCCAACAATCTCTCTCTCCCTCTTGTGTGCAGGTTTTGAAGACATTTGTTTGGTGGAGGCTTCATCACCCGCACAGTTGTAAGTATTGCTTTCCTTTCTCCTTCTTATCTTTATTAGTTTTACTTCATCTTATCGTGGTTCTATTGCATTCTATTACTTTATCATGTTCTAGAAATTCTTAGTAATTAGGATAGAAGTAGTCACTTAGTCGTTTTCTAAGATTAACTCACTCTCTGGTCCATACGAGATACCAGCGCACCGCGCTATCATCCACTTTCTGCGCTGACGTCCTTTGGCCGAGAGTCCATCAGTTTCTCCATAAAATCTCTATGACTTGCTCTTTCGAAATCTGAAACTTTTGCTGCTATTCCATTGAGGTGATATAGGGCAGTTCGCTCCGTGAGGATCTCTGAGTGAAGAGAACTTGTGAGTAGCGAATCCCCCTACATCACATTTTGGTGAACCCGACATGAAGAAAGGTGTTCTTCTAAACACTAGGAATTTATTTACCCCTACTTGATAGTGTCAAATTTTAGGGACCAACGCAAGTTCCAACCCCAAATTCCACTCTAGAGACCTTCGAAAACACGGTTTACTAGAACATAGAAAATACCAAAAAAATTGTAATGGATTTAATATCTTCTTTTATTAGTTCTGTATCTAACTTTGTTCAAAATTTTAGTGATATTCTATTTAATGCATGTGATGGTGACTTGGCTTTGCCCATGTCACTTGGTATCTTTGATCCTTCTCATGAGATTTCTCTTACTTTGGAGGGTATCTTTTTGCAAGAAGATGAAATCAATGACACCTTTCTTAATATTACTCTACCTTCTACTCATTCCAATGCGCTCTCTTCTAGAGATGATGCATTTGTGAATGACGAAGCTCCCTCTCTTTCCAATGCAGTCTCTTTTGGAGATGATGCATTTATGAATGATGAATCTCGTCTTTGTTCTGATGCACCCTCTTCTAGAGATAACACATTAGCAAATGATGAACCCCCTTCCACATCTGATTCTCCTTGGATTGATGTTGAGAATGTATCTTTAAGTAACTATTCCACATTTGATCTTGTTTGGATTGATGTTGAGAATATATATTCAAGTAACTATCCTATTAGTTGTGGTGAGTCTGTAAATGTGGTAGATGTCTCCACTGCCCCTCAAGGGCCTAAAAGATCGATAATTCATGTGACTCCAGCTAGTCCCGTTCCTAAAAGGATTTGTGCTATCAATGGTGTTCCATTAAATAGCGAATCTCTTGATTTTCCTAAGGCTCCCTCTTATAAAGCGATAGCCTATACTTATGAAAACAATATGAATAAACAACCAAGACTTCCTCAAGCTCCTAAACCTACGGCTAAAGCACCTAGTGATTGCAATCTTGTCGAAAAACCTCAAATTAGTTCAGATAAGATCTCACTATGGGACTTGCTTCGGTCTACTCCAGTTTATCAAGGTATGTTTCAGGAAGCCTTGCAAAAGATCATCTTTCCTTCTTCCGCTAGGCCGATAGATGCTGATGCATTGATGGCATATATTCGCATGGGTTCGCCTAATATTATGTTCTATCCGCAAGAACTCCCGCCCCTGGAAGTACAGAAGCAAGCGGGTCCTCTAATGATTATAGTTAATATTAATAAGATAGACATTAGATGCACTCTCATTGATGCTGGTTCGACACTCAATGTATGTAGTATTGATCTACGGCCTAAAATTAATATTGACCCATCCTCTCTTAATACTTCTTCTCTTGTCCTTCGTGGGTTCGATAATGTCGGTTGACGATCCCTAGGCATGATAGTCTTGCCTTTGAGATTGGGACCCATTACTATTCCTACCCTTGTATATGTCATGGCAGAAAATATGCCATGTAACCTTCTTCTTGGTAGACCGTGGATTCATTCTATGGGTGCAGTCCCGTCTACCTTGCATAAATCTATTAAGTTCACTTGCAATGATAAAGTAGTCACAGTCAAGGATGACCCTAATGCTATGCACTTATATGAGATGGCAGCTGTTGGTTAGGCTTCAGTTGTGCCTACTCTCATTCCTTTAGTGTCTTCTAGTGTGTCGATTTTTTCTCCAGCAATACCTACTACAAAGGATACTCTTGAGATAGATGTCCCTAGGGAAGATCCTTTTGAAGCAAGGAGTCCTAAGTGCGCTCCTTCTACCGCCTCTCAAAGGAACACATGTCTCAGTGATGATTGGAGTTCCTTAGACTTTATAGACTCCTTCATTGGGGATATAAAGTTGACTCGATCCACTTAGACCTTCTGATAGCATCATCCACACCCGCTATCAAAGATGTTCATTCTTCTGTATCATGGGGCAATGTGGATGCAAAGTGTAATATTCTTGGTGTTGATCCTACTTCTGAGGAAGATGATCACACTTATGTTAAGGAGGTTAATATTGGTAGTCCTGTCAGGAAGGATGATGGTGATATCATAGAGGAGTACAATCCCCGTTGCTGGAATAATACTCTCCATGTAGATCCTCCATTGTTTGCTACCTTTGTATCTTCTTCTTATGAAAAGTCAAGCCTTTCTCCACAAGGGAAAGGGTTGCTTCCCTCCTCATCCTTTATCTGAACAAGAGTGTATTTTGTTGTAGCTTCTAAAAGTTCGCTTAATCACTCTTCCTCCTCCTACACGCAAGAAAGTTCATAAACAAAAACATTCTTTCTGTGCATACCATCGAGTGCTTGGCCATTCCGCTAGCGAATGTAAAGCCTTGAAGGACAAAATACAACAACTTCATGATTCAGGTGCCATCAAACTCCTATTTGATTGATGCACCTGCCTTTACTTTGCATGACAAGTGATATTGAGGTTTACCTCTATCCTATTCTAGGTATTTTGCATGGTTCTTCTCCCTTGTACACTGGGGGTAGTGATAACTCATTTTGGAGTTGTGTGTCCTTCTTAAGGACCCCCTCTCTTTATATATATCTTGCAATTGAAGTGTCCCTTGAGTGGACCCCTGTTCCTTTTGAAGGGTTCCTGAGGGACCTCTTTGAAAGCCTTTATTCCAAATGAATTCTTTACATCTAGCTTGGGGGTAGCCTTACTAGATCTTACCTTTCAAACAACATGTCCCTTGAGTGGACCCCTCTTCTTACATTGGGTTCCCGAGGGAGCCCTTTGAAAGTCTTTTCGGTCTGCGTGACCGACCGCTTTAGACATGTTCTATTTGCGAGTAGACATGTCGCTGCTTTTAGATGCGTCCTATCTGCGGGTAGACGTATCGATGCTTTAGACATGTTCTATCTACAGATAGACGTGTCACCGCTTTTAGATGCATCCTATTTGCGGGTAGACGTATCAATGCTTTTTGACATGTCCTATCCGTGGGTAGACATGTCGCCACTTTTGACTCTGCGGAGTCCACTTCCTTGGGGTTTCTTTCATGTGAAAGTTCTTGAAGGATACGTTCCTTGCAGGTTTGTGGGTCTGGAAGGTGCTTTCTCGGCCTCTTCCATGTGAGAGATCTTGGGGGATACCTCCTTGCAGGTCTTCGGGATTGTAAGGCACTTTTCAGTGATACAGGTTTCCTCCTTGAGCATGGTTTTGTTTTATCACCTATTTTGTGGTGCAGGTTCTACTCTTGACAGGTTTTTCTTTCACCAAACGCTTTTCGGTGATACGGGTTTCCTCCTTGAGCGGGGATTGCTTTTATCACCTCCTTTGTGGTGCGGGTTCTACTCCTGAATAGGTTTTTCTTTCACCATGTTCTTTGTTCGTCTCTCTCTTCTCTCTTGTATATACTGGATCAAATATTTACACCTTCTTCATCTTGAGTATATTCCCTTAAAATTCTTCCATGTGTTATTATTTGGAGACGACGCATAGTATTGAGACAACCTTCTACATCGAGGTCTTTTTACTTTGCTGACTCGAATCCTTTAGCTTCTTACATTCTAATGTAGTCTAGTGTAGGAGAGTTATCTACTTCCCCAACGGTTCAGGTATACTTTTCTAACCCTACTCTCTTTCTTGATCTACTTTATCGAGCACTCATTAGTGTTCGTACTCGCTAAAATGGGGGAAAAATGTATAAGAGAGAATTTGCACCCTAGGCAAAAATCCCCTTTTTCCCTTTGTCCACTTTAGAAAACCAAGTTCAAAGGCTTAATTCCACCTACGCCTGCTACTTGCATCACACTTGGCACCTGTTTTTAGCATCGATGGAGGAATTACTTTCTGGGATGCCCATGCGGCTCGTAGACGTCCGCTCGGTGCGTAGATGTCCACTCAACGCGTAGACGTTCACTCAACGTGCAGACGTCTGCATGATGCGCTTACATCCCTAATAGATTCTCGCGTCTGGAGCCTGTAGAGGCATTACACTTCCCATTGGGGTTCAATTTGTAATGCCCTCCTTGGCCGACCGACCCAAATATGGCCGTTTTCTTCCTCATTCCTTCATATTCAATCCTTGGAATTGCATTTGGAGGTTGGATGAAAGGTTGGAAGATCTCTTCACCACTTTTGGACTTCACCCACAATCTTCTTTCAAGCATTGAGCTCACTATTGGAAGCTCTAAGAATTTTTGCAAACACTTTACACTTCATAGCAACAACATCAACACTCCATCACGTCAGTAGAGAAAGTGTGGAACAAACACCATTGCAGCAGAGGCTTGAGTTCCTCTCATTTTCTCCCCCATGCAGCCTTGAGTGCTCTTGGTGGAGGTGGTAAGCTTTCACTCCTCTCCTCCATTACTTGGTTGAGTAGCATAACACTATTATGTAGTGCTTTAGTGCTCCTTACTTCACTTCTATCTATCTGGCTGTCCGTGGAGGTGGGAACACCAAAATGGGGTCTAACTGAGGCAAGCCTTTATACAACCCCAACAATCTCTCTTTCCCTCTTGTGTGCAGGTTTTAAAGACATTTTTTTGGTGGAGGCTTCATCACCCACACAGTTGTAAGTATTTCTTTCCTTTCTCCTTCTTATCTTTATCAGTTTTACTTCATCTTATCATGGTTCTATTGCATTCTATTACTTTATCATGTTCTGGAAATTCTCAGTAATTAGGATAGAAGTAGTCACTTAGTCATTTTTTGAGATAAACTCACTCTCTGGTCTGTATGAGATGCTAGCGCACAACTGAGACGCCAATGCGCCACACTGCCGTCCGCTTTTTGCGTTGACCTCCTTTGGCCGAGAGTTCGTCAGTTTGTCCAAAAAATATTTGACCTGCTCTTTCAAAATCTGAAACTTCCATTGCCATTCCATTGAGGTGATATAGGGAAGTTCACCCCGTGAGGATCTTTGAGTGAAGAGAACTCATGAGTAGCGAATCCCCCTACATCACACTTATCTCCAGATTTGGATGTTTATTACTCCAATATATTCTTTCCTTTTTGAAGTGACATTTGAAAGATGAGAAAACACTCACATCAAGAGGTTGCATCTTGTGTGATGTGTGCGCCGGTAGGGTGAGCAAGTCAATACCAAGGTCCCTTTCTTCCGAAATGGTAGAGAAGGCTACATGGTTTCCATGGCCATCAAATATCAAGAGGTGTCTATGGTTAGGCGAGCAACCCCTAGGTACTTGCATAGAAAATAATTTCAGCCATTTGAAAAAAATCTCTTTGGTCATACATGTGTGAGGCTGAATAGCCATCAATGCTCCTACCTCACAGTTGGCTATGCATTTTTGCACATGGTTTTTGATTTTGAACAAATAAAAACTAGGAATTTTTTGACCTACAACATTTTCACATGCTAGAATAGTGATCCACTCTTGGCTCTTTAGGATAATATAAGAAATACTTTTGATGAATTTTTTGGGAAGCACCTTCATATTACTATTTCGGAAAGCTTATAGCTCTTACTCATCACAGTTGCAAATCCTCTGGGGTCCATATTTCTCAGTTGCATATGCCTTCTCCAAAGTGTCATAGAAAGCAGTAACAACTACATGCCTAAGATTTATAGCATGGTCTCTATCTTTCCCTTGGGTTATTCTCAAGCATAGATCTGGATGCCTTCTTTTGGATCTCATCCACCAAGACTTGCCAAGAATCCTATTTTTGAAGGGATTAGGCCTCGTTTTGCATATTTGGGCCACTTCTGTTTTGAGATTGAAAATATCCAAACCATGTCCAACAGTAACCATCTCCTTGCACCATTCAACGACCAATGCCTCTTCCTCAGTTAGGTCTGTTGGGGCCCCTTTCCTTTTAGTAGTGGTGACACCACCTAGCCAATTTGACAATGTTGTGGTTGGAAGACCCCACTTTTTGGCTGCCCCTCTACATGAAATGTCGTTGTATTCAACATCTACAAGGGCATGTTCCATGTCATCCATGGTCCATTCCCACCACAGTACAACCTTTTTGGTTGTTACAACTGGGTTAACTTGGAGTATAGGTTCGGTTGGCTACTCCACAATAATTTCTACCTCCTCATCATTTCTTGGTTCTTTATTTGGTTGGTAAACATGAATCACAATGCCCTCCTCATCACTATGTGGTAGTTGCACACCTCTCTTGTGTGCAGGCATAGGTTTCTGCCTTTGCTTTGGTACAGGTTGCTTTGTTAAGGGTTTCCTAGTATTTACTGTCACTTTATTCTTCCTCTGCATTGAACTAACACATTGATTAGTAAATAACATACAATTCTAACTAGCACAATTAATAGAATGATACAAATTGAAACAAAAAATTCATACATGTAATAGTGAGTGTAATTGAAGAACAAACTAACCATGCATCTAATTGAGTCGATTGAAAATGATCAAGGGTATGTGTGCAATGAAATAAGCAATGCATGGTATACTATCATATCACCAACTCTACCTCTTATAAACACTTGGGTGATCATGTTAAACCCTTCCTCATACATCATTATGATACAAATATATATAAACTTGAAACAATAGTAATGATACAAATATGTATATCTTGAAAGAGCATTATGTTGGAAACAAGCAACACTGAGAGGGGGGTGAATTAGTGTTGAGAAAAAATTCAACTTTATTATTCTGTGATTTAACTTAACCATTCAATAAAAGAAACATGCATCAACAGAAAGAAAATAATCTCAACACCATAACACAAATTTTTTAATGTGGAAACCCTGTTAGGGGAAAAACCACGATGGATGGACAATCCACAATATAATATGAGTATACCCAAAATTAAAAGTACAAAATGGGAATGCACTTCCATTCATGCTCACTACCTAGAGCTCACTGCTCAAAAGGGATGGGATCACTACCCTACAATGACTTGGAATAAATCCAAAAGAGTGAAATGATGAAATAGCATCCATAATGCTTGATTACAGTTCTAATTAAGCTCTGAATAATTTGTTGTCCTTTTGACTGATTCAACAATTTTGCTCTGCTTTGCACAACTCTCACTGCAAAAATATTAATGCACAAGTGAAACTGTGCATAATTGCCTAATCGATTTTCCTAATGATTGCAACACACCACCACACTTCTCTCTCGTATGCCAAAAGACATATCGAACCTGTTATATATATCCACATCTAGAAATAGAATCACTATAGGTCGGTCTTGATAAAACCTAGAATATTATCAACTGTTGCCCCAAAATTACAATTGGATTTTCATTGTGGATCTAACATCGTCGGCTAGACTATAGCTGGGACCCATAATTAATTATTTGAACACAAAAACATTTCAAATAATTCCGCTCTACACATCCACAACGTGTCACATTTACTGAGCCGACTACACTGGGAAAATAGACATAAAACATTCTACCAGACCTCCAAGCTTGTACAACGACTAATGCGAGATCATAAGATTTAGTAATACAATAACATACATGCTCAACAAGCTATCCCGGGGATCCACAACTCAAAATAATAATCTGGCGAAGTAGACAGATTAACAGACTGACCGGATACCCTGTTCTTAAGTATTCTACCAGTAACACACAATACTTCACTTTATCTACTGGTATGACTAAATGTTGATCTACAGATCATGGAAATGACTTCAGTTGCCATCAATGACAAAACTAGAAGCCATATGCCAACAATCTCCCCCTTTGGCATTGATGGCAACACTTAGTGAAAAATGACTAAGTGTCGAAACTAATAAGTACACTGCCAAAATTCAGAATACTGCTCCCCCTAAGAATGTCAAGACATTTTTGATTGCACTCTCTCCCCCTTAGACATCAATGACAAAATTTGGAAATGCAAAATTGCAAAAACTATTGAGACTTACAAAAATTTGAAGACGTTTGCAAAGTTATTCTTCGGACCACTTAAGTTTGATTCCCAAACACTTCTCAAACTCTCCAAAATGGTTGCATGACCACAAAGCATATATGACACAGTTTTTGTTGATTCAAGATTTATCGGATCAGGAGTGATCAAAGCATCTTTTGCTTCCTTCAGAGCATTTACCATCATCTCAATCTTCAGACTTATTATTCCCCTGAGTTCACAGACTCTGCCAATAATCCTTTCATTTTCAAGTTTCAAATTATTTATTTGGTTAAGCAAAGACATCACCTAACTTTCTTGACTACAAAAATTTCCAGCTAATGGGTCAAAAGTATTAGAAATAGTGACCAATTGATGTTCAATATCTTTCACCTTCTTTTCATTCGCTTCAGTAAATTTTGACAAGACCAAGAAAGATTTGTACACTTTTCCTCCTTCAGACAAAGTACCTTGAGTATTTTTAATGCAAGTGTCTAACAGAGCTTTGTCTTTGGAAATCAATTCATTTAGACTACCAACTCTCTTTTCCTTGAACTCCATTTTCACTTTAACCAAAGCAGATTTCTCAAAAGATTCAAAATGAGAGTACAAAATTTATTAGCTTCTTTAACTCATCAAAGAAGGAACCTAACATATCCACAACATAAGTAGGCATCAATTTCTGCAAGACTCCAGATGCAAGATTTAGTAGTTCACTATCCTCTACGTGAGACTTTAGTATCTTCTTACTTACTTTGGCTTGAGCAATTTTAGCAACTTTCATCATCTGAATCAGAGATAGAGTGGATAGATTAATTGAGCTTTCAACCAACTCAGGATTTGAATCTTCATGAAGCTCTAATAGAGATTCCTTCACTTACTCTATTCTGATTTCATGATTCTTTCCTTTTTCATCCTTGGATTTTGATTTAGGATTGACTTTAGGCATCTCAACTTCTTCAGTATGCACCTTCTTTTCCTCGGCTAGCACCTCAATAGGAATCTTAGTTGCAATAGGTGACTCTATATTTTCCTCATTAGGAGAAGTCAGAATATCCTCAAATTCTGGAGGATAATATACATTTATGTTCTCCTCATTCACATTGTCTCCTTCTAATTCATTTACCTCCACATTCACTTCCTCATTTCCTTGAAATTTTTTAGGATTGATTTCCTCAATGTTAACCTTATCCCTTGGCAAAAATTCTTCCATAATTTCTTGGTTTCACTGATGACAACGTCAATTTCACCAATCATGAGTTTATTTACCCTTGATTTTCTCATGAATTCATTTTTAGATTTTTCAAGGAGTAAATCCATTTCATAAATTGAAATTTCTAGGCATAAATCGGCAAGAACTCTCTTCCTCATATTTTCTTCTTCTGATAAGGCACTCAACCTCCTAGACTCTAAAGCATTATATAGATTTGTAGGCAAACTAGACATGATTTCAACAAGGACTTTATTGAAAATATTCATATGCTTTATTGTTGCTTCTTCAAGAATTCTCTTACCGGATTCATCAAAGGTCTCATACCAATCACAGAGTGGATTGAGATTTCCATCTTTTACCATTGCATTCTCAACTTCCTCAACAGACATACTGGGCTTGTCAACTTTGGCCTTTTTCTTTGCTTCTTCTTCTTTTCCAGAGGATTTTCTCTTATTCAATTTGACAACATGAGTACCAGTAGCCTTTATCTCTCTTACTACTTCTTCTGAATCAGTTTCTTCCTCTTCATCTATAGACACAACTTTGTAAGACCTTGTGCTTTTATTCTTCTTCCTTTTTCTGGAAGCCTCGGCTGGATTTGACTAAGCTGTAGGGGAACTTCTAGTGTGAGAATGAGACATTCCCGGACCATCTAATTCTTCCTTCTCTTTCTCCTTAGCTGCTTCAGCTTCTTCTCTTTTCCTTCTCACTTCTTTCAGTTTTTGTATAGGAATGCCCATAACCTTTGCAAAAGCTATGGTCTCTTTTTTTACCCTTCTAACTATCTTGGGCTTGGTTAATTCTGAATAAACTTGTAATATTTTCTCTACATAAGTGCCAAACCCTTCTTCTCCCTGATCCAGTGGTGAATTCACAGATGTTCAACATACATCCTCAAAATATTCTCATCTACTTCATAACCCATAGGCATGATCCAAACAGTTCTAGGATCAACTACTTCCATATGACACTGGTCAATGTCAACCATGAAGCAAATGGTGTCTTGTATTGCTCTACCATTGAAGTTGGAATTCTTTCTTTGGCGAGCATTAAATTCTAAAAAATTTTAAAGTATCCCCACAAGATTGTATTGCGGGTCTAACAATCACCTAGTCCACATAACATATTCCATATTTGTTCAGCTACCATTATATCATTACGCCATTGAACTTTACCAACTCCCGGTACCTCACCCAAGAAGTAGAAAAACAAACATATCAGCAAGTTACCATATTTAAATATTTTCTTCTTATCCTTCTTGATTTTACCCAAATTCTCCAATAGCTGGCTTCTGAGAAATTCACATAAGTCATAGTTTTCATTTTGTAAATAACCATTTCATATGTTGCATAGATAGCTATGCCAGATACTAAATTCTCTTGGCTTGAGTGATAAATCTTATAGCCAATAACCATTGATGAAAATTTTACATCCACTGTGGCAATATCATCTATTAGCATTGTCGTTCTGTCCCATTTTGAGCCTGTCGCATCAGTAACCTTATCATTCTTCACAGACTTCAAAATTGGAAGCTTACCAGTGGAATTTAGTCATGTAACTGCACAAATATCTTCTTTTGTGATTTTGAAAGGCACATCCAGCCACATGAATTCATCATGGACACGACTCAACATATATCAAACCCATTCATCTTCTTCAAATATGGGAAATTTTGCAAATTGTACAAATTTCTTGTCTTCTAGGGTTTTAAACTCTGGTTTCACAGAATAATCTTCTTGAATTATTTGATGAGAGTACAAATCCAACAACTGGGAGGTTCCCAAATCTTCAATGTTTGCATGCACATAAGCCCTAATATCCTCAATATGCAGAACTCCGTATGACACCGATGAAAATGCACCTAAGGGCTCTGTATCTACAGACTTATATAGATGCCATTTGAACTTTGGATGTGGCCTATCCTTAACTTCAACTACCAGAGGAGTAGACATGATTGCAATCACACAAATTTATAGGTTTTCAATAAATACCTTTCGGGGATGAACACAAAATTTGATTGCAGATTCTCCTTTATGCTTGAGTTTCTCCATGAATTTGCAATGATCACTTCAAAACTCTCCAAAGCCATTTTTCTCCAAATGCAATATGAAAAATGAGGGTTGAATTCGTTCCTTTTATTGTCCACTTACCTAACTCCTTTAGTTTGCAATAAATGCCTTTGCCCTAACTTATTCAGTTTGCAGTCTTTCATGTTCCAGGGAAAATAATTTTTTTGTGGACCTCCAATATGCTTCACTAATGCTTTTAACTGGTCGAACAACATATGAAAAGAATCAACTCTCCTACTGGAAACATCTAGGTTCTAATATCATTCACCTACCAGAGGGGGGTTTTAAGAGTTTTCTTGATAGCTCCTCCTATACTAGAGACCTAAAATTAGTTCCCTGAGGAGTTACCAAAAGTCGCTTCTAGTGTAGATCCATTTCCTTCTTCAGAGGGATTCTTCTTTACCCATTTCTTTTGCATTTGCTTCCTGATTACATCAATAGTGACTTTTCCTTTCCCTTTAACATCCTGTTGTATGTTCTAATTTACCAGACCTCTTCTGTTCCAATAGAATCTAGCAATGCGGCCAAATTTGTTGCAATTATAGCACACAACACTTCTCTGTCTAGGCCAACTATTTTATTGGATTTGACTTGATCTGCATTGATTAGCAATGTGTCCAAATCCATTGCATGCATAACATCTAAAAACTCTATGAAATTTATTCATCACATTTCTGCATTCACTTGACTTATGACCATACTTATAGCAATTAAAGCACTGACCTGAGAATGATGGTCTACTTGTATTCACCCTACTTCTACATTGAGAAGCCATATGACCAAATTTTTTTGTAGAAATAACAATAGCCATTAAATCTTTGAGCATTAGTTTGCCTTACCATATTTCTTCTTCCTCCTTCCACTTGTCTTCCTTGTCTGAATCTTCCTTGTCAGGAATTCCTTTGTCCATAGTTTCTTTGTCCAGATGTGGAACTTTCTCCTTCTTCATATCCAAGACCTCGTTTGTCACCATTTTTCCTCTGTCCTTTGATCAATTCATCAAGTTTGGCTGAGCTTGCTTTGAATTTATCCTTATACTTAGTTGCAATAGCAAGTTCATTTATGAGATCATCAAGCTGCTTTTCAAGCATTTCTTCATTGTTCTTGGACTGCTCCAATTCATTATCTAGTCCACTACATTGTTTATACTTCTCTTTTAAAGACTGTGCAAGATTTTCTTCATTCTTCTTTATGTCCTCAATCTCCTTGGTCATTCTCATCATGAGGGATTCCAATTCACGCTTCAAGGCAATGTTTTATGTGGAAAATTTTTCACATTCTTCTGTTTTCTCTTTCAGAACCATACTGAGTTGTTCATCTTCTATGATTTTGTTCTTCTATTTGAGATGACCACATAATTCCTTTCTTTTCTCCCTTGATTCATTGATTTTGTCTTTTAGTGACTGAATGAAATTTTCTGCATTCTCAAGATTTTCTTGTAGTTCCTGGTTCTTAGATTCTGACTGGTCTTGATCATTAAGGGCCACCATGAGTTGTTGCTGAAGACTACTTGTATCCATTGAAAAAATCCTTCCAAGATCTCCCCAAGTTGTAAGACTTCTTCTGAGGAACTAGCTTTGATACCAATTGTTGGAAACAAGCAACACTGAGAGGGGGGATGGATCATTGTTGAGCAACAATTCAACTTTATTATTTTGTGATTTAACTTACCTAACCATTCAATAAAAGAAACATGCATCAACATAAAGAAAATAATCTCAACAACATAACACCAAAAATTTTACGTGGAAACCCTGTTAGGGGAAAAACCACGGTGGATGGCCAATCCACAATATAATATGAGTATACCCAAAATGAAAAGTACAAAATGGGAATTCACTTGCATTCAGGCTCACTGCCTAGAGCTCACTGCTCAATAGGGATGGGATCACTTCCCTACAATGATTTGGAATAAATCCAAAAGAGTGAATTGATGAAATAACATCCACAATACCTGATTATAGTTCCAATTAAGCTATGTGACTAATCTATTGTCCTTTTGACTTATTCAAAATTTTTGCTCTGCTCTGCACAATTCTCACTGAAAAAATATTAATGCACAAGTGAAACTATGCACAATCACCTAATCGCTCTTCCTAATGATTGCAACACACCACCACACTTCTCTCTTGAATGTCAAAAGACATATCGAACCTCTTAAATATATATCTGCATCTAGAAATAGAATCGCTATAGGTCAGTCTTGATAAAAATTGGAATATTATCAAATGTCGACCCAAAATTACAATTGCATTTTCAATGTGGATCTAACATCGTTGGCTAGACTATAGTTGGGACCCATAATTAATTATTTGAACACAAAAAAATTTCAAATAATTCTACTCTACACATCCACAACATGTCACATTTACTAATTCGGCTACAATGGGAAAATATACTGAAAACATTCTACCAGACCTCCAAGCTCATACAACGACTAATGCAACATCACAAGATTCAGTAATACTATAGCATACATGCTCAACAAGCTATCCCAGGAATCCACAACTCAAAATAATGATCTGGAAAAGTAGACTGATTAACTGACTAACCAAATACCCTATTCTTAAGTATTTTTCCAGTAACACACAATACTTCACTTCATCTTCCAATATGACTAAATGCTGATCTGTAGATCATGGAAATGACTTCAGTTTCCATCAATGAAAACACTAGAAGCCATATGCCAACACATTATGATACAGATAAATCTTAAAACAACAATATGAAATAACTTGAAAGTGTAGTATGATACAAGAAAGGGTTTGAAATATTTCTATCATACTACTGTTTCAAGTTATGTAAATGTTTCATAATGTTGTTTGATAAATGGTTACCATATAGTCACTTTAATTGAAGAAAAAAAAAAGCATACATCTAATTAAGTTGAATGAAAATGAAGATATATATATATATATATATATTATTGTTGTTTCAAGTTATATAGGTTGTTTCATAAATAGTTATAACATAAGTAGGAGTCATCCACTATCATAGTTGGTTGTAAGGGAGAGGGGCCAATATTTACAGTCAATTAAATTGAAGAACAAACAAAGAATACACGTAAGGGAGACTAGTTGATTGTGGGAATAAGACATATATGGTGGGTATGGTATGTGACATCTTGGTATAGGAAACATGTATATGTTGTATCAAAAATGTTTATAACATAAGGAGGAGTCAACCATTATCATAGTTGGTTGTAAGGGAGAGGGGCTGATATTTACAGTCACTTTAATTGAATAACAAACAAAGCATATATCTAATTAAGTTGAATGTAAATGAAGAAGGGTATAGGAAACTTATGTATCTATCTATCTTTGCATAATATATATATATATAATACTATTGTTTGAAGATATATATATGTTGTTTAATAAATGGTTATAACATAAGTAGGAGTTAGCCATTATCACAGTTGGCTGTAAGGGATAGGGGCAAATATTTATAGTCACTTTAATTGAAGAAAAAACAAAGCATACATATAATTAAGTTGAATGTAAATCAAGAAGGATATGGGTAACTTACGTATTCATCTATCCCTATTATATATATATATATATATATATATATATATACATTGCAAGGATAGATAGATACATAAGTTGAATGTAAATGAATAAGGCTATAAGTAATTTACGTATCTATGTATCTCTGTATATATATATATATATATATATATATATATATATATATATATATATATATATCATAATGTTGTATCAAAAAGGGTTGGAAAAAATTGTATAATATTGTTGTTGAACTTTACAGTATTTTAAAAATTTCAGTATGTAGTATACATATATAGAAAAATATATATGTATATATAGATGTATATATATATATATATTGCAGAGATAGATAAATGCGTAAGATTAATGAAAATGAACAGGGCTATAGGAAACATACGTATCTATGTATCTATGCAATATATATGTATGTATCATAATGTTGTATTAGGAAGGGTTGGAAATATTTGAACCGCAAGTATAAACATAACATAGTAAGCTTTAAGGGAGAGTGGCCAATGAAAACAAAAACTATGGCTATAAAAATGAACACGTCTTCATTTAATTTAAATGTAAATGGACAAGGAAATTTCATAGACAAATTCATATAGGAATGCATAAGTAATGGCCAAGGCAGGTATTGAGACTTAGCATATTTTTTGAAGAAGGAGACTACATCAATTTGGAGGAGGTCATTATTGCTTAGGAGTATCCAACAAAAAGTGAGAAATTTGAATTAGTTGATAGGTAACTTACATTGCAAAACTGAGCATTGCTTGCATAAATAAATAGGTTGATATAATTTGAATTGGTAGCAAGTGGATAATTTTGAATTTTGTGAGGGAATTTGATTTTTATTCAATGAATTAATGGTAGAATTGATAGCTCCTACACCACTGGATCAGTGTCAGAATTATCTTTCCAACGGTATCTCGTTTGCTAAAAAAGAACATCGTATGCAAAAAATACACCCGATTTAGTGAAAGTTGCTCCAAAATGCCCAATAAGGCTTGCAGGCAGCCCAGGGGGCTTAAAAAAAAAAATCCCCTGGTCCTGTGCGCGACCAAGGGCTGGCGGACTAAGGGTTGGGGCAAAGCCTCTGGTCATCCATATGACTTGCAGGTGCTGGGAAGGGCCGACCGGGGGTTGGGCGCATAGCGCCCGGTCCCCCATGTGACCGATGGTGTGCAAAAGGGGCCTGTGGGGGTTGGGCACCTAGTCACATGTGTGACCAACAGCCTGTGCAAAATTTCCCTCAGAGGCTAAGCTTGGCCGATGGAGAGTTGGTGGCCGTCGGGTGGCGCGGCGGTGGCGCTGAGGTTCTGTGTGGATAGCGCAGAAAATGAAACAAAATTTTAATTTTTTTGAAATTTCTCACCTTGAACTGCATGCTGGGGAGGCCGTACGGCCTCCCTGGAAATTTTTTTTTGCCTCCTGGATCAACTGCACCAAAATCAATAAAATGAAGGGTGTTTTTAGGGTTTTTGGCCGCTGCGAATGCAATGGTGACCTCCGTTTGTGCCCAAAATGCTCCAAAAATTCGGCTATCTCTAGAGCTTGCAAAAAAAACTCCCAGCTTGAAACCCTCACAGATCTGGAAAATGATGGCCAATATCTGCAAAATAAAAGTCAATCCTGACTTATTCCAGCACTCTGAATCCAATGGTGAAGCTCGATTTGATCCAAAACACCTCATAAATGAACTCAAGGCATGATACCCTCGAGGAATCCCGAATGAAATCTGCAATAATTTTTTCAAAAATATGAGAAGGGGCTGCAAATCAAGGCTCTGATACCATGTTAGAAACCAAGATCTGAAATGCAAACCAAAAAAACCTTCCACAGAAGAGAAAATCAGAAAAAGTAAAGCTTTGCATAAAAAATGTGCAAAATAATATTATTCATGAATTCTTAATTACAAGATATGATTTTCTTTATAAAAGCAAAGATGCATAACCCCAATCTTATCTTGAGCAACAAGATAGCTCAACAAGATAAGGATGAGAATAATAAAGCTAGGAATTAAATATTACCTAAGTAAAGTTATGCAAGTGTAATTAAATATTAATTACACTAACAATAGCTTCATGGGTACATAGGATTTCTGGTTGGCGATTTGAAATGATATTAAAAAAAATTGAATTCTAACCAGATTTAAATTTTTGTTATGATTATTGTTTTTTATGTTGATTTGTAAATAATACTATAATAATTACATGTTTTAATGAAAAATTGCAATGCATAGTGAGCTTGAGAGTTTGTTTTTTTCAATTTTGTAGGTAAATTTAGAAAAATATTGGTTAATATGGACACCCAGGAACCAATAGTTTGTAAAAAGAAGATGAGAAATGGAGCACATTTAAATGTATTTTGTTAAAATATATTTGCAACTTATTTAGTTGGCAATGTCTTTTGTACATTTCAACTCACTTTGAGTGCAAGTTAACTCACTTTTAATGCAATAAGACATATTTTGGATTAAAATATATCCATTTGCAACAACCTTTTATTGGGAAGGTGGCAACGATTATTTATATTGTGGAAATAAGTTTATCATGATGCATTCACTTAATATTGTGAAGGTGGCAAATAAATGTCAAGTTGCATTCACCTAATATTGAGAAGGTGGCAATAAAAAAATCTACCTATGATAGGACATATTTTGAATTTTATATGAACTTGCCCTATCATATTTAAAAGCATATTTGAAATTTTCATTGGCACTTTTATTTCCTAAAAGTGGGCCCTAGGCTATCCAAAACTATACCCACGATACGTCATATGCCCACAATCGACTCCTATCCCTTAGTACTCAAATTCGATGATAAAATAAATGACATCATGGTTACAACGTAATATGAATCTCTAAGCCACATATTCTATGTGACTCTTCATTTCCCATCACTTGTCAAAATAATGATCTCAAATCAATATAGTTTTAAATGACTTATAGCTTATTGTTTTAACTATGTTCTACCATAAGTAGGTGACAATGAAATTAAACCAAAATTTCCTATTTATTAGAATTTGACTTGACTTAAGAGAATCGAATTTAAATATATTCAAGAACAATGGAAAAATATTCATTCGTAGGAAATGTAGTGATAGAGATAGGATGAAAATGCATATCCAATAGCTCCTCTTGCTATGCTCAAATGATTCAAAAATCAACTCTACTAAAAATCCTTATGTTGGGTTGCACCTCCTATAGTCACTTGTCCCAAACTAATTTCTCAACTCAACACTTTAACTATGGACTTAGATCAAATGTACACTTCTAGTATCAATAAGATGAAATTTCTCCCTCTTTATTATAGCTAAAATGAATGGGTCGCCAACAAAAGAGAATAATTGAGAATGAGGAATGAATATGAAGAATTCCTAACATAGAGAATGAATATGAAGAATGCCTAACACTATATTATTTTTTCCCTCATTTATGCCCAAATGGTTGCACAAAACTAACATAAACTATGGGTCATGGAAAGGTATGTGGATTTTGACTACTCAACATGAAAGTATCATGCGTTCCATGTACCTTTGTTGTAACGCCCTGCCATGTAACCCTAGAGGACGATGCAAACACAATGGAAGCGTAACAAAGTTTTTTTTAAAGCGTAATTAATAATAAGTAAAGTTAACTACACTTAACACATACATCCTCTAAAGTACGTGACAACGCTTACACTCGAATCCCATAATAAAAAAAGTAAACTAATCCATAGTATATAAATTATACTCATGAAATAAATAACATATATCCAAAGTATTAAACTCATCTCATTAGATACAAAGTACATTAAAGAATCATCCGTAGATTGCATTCATTCAATAAAGCAGTTACAAGACTCATTTCCAAAATGAGGAAGTTCATACAATAATGTTACAATAACAATGATACAAGAATCCTCCTCGAATAAAAATGAGGAGTAATCCATATACATAAGTATCCAACTGACACAAAAGAACATAAGAAATGGTACAAAGCAACTGGTACACACGAGCTCTCCAATATTGGAAGATCCCGTCATCACGAACATGAAATGGGAACCTAATGGTGTAAGGTGCATGTTCCACCCAACCAAGTGGTACCTGAAGGCCCACCCCCCATGCTAGGAGATAATAAAAAGGGATTCCTAGGAAAAACCAACAACCTCTAGACACAAGCAACACACAATACTATACCATACAAGAATAATACATACATAAAGGTTACATTGCTTCCAAAGTAAAAGAATCAGGTACATCAACTACATAATACATATTGTTGTCATAGGAGGAGTGTCATCACAAAGCTGCATGGGTTACCTTGGTGCCACCTTGTGCACCGACCCCCATTGAGAGCCACTCCCCTACTGAAAACAAAAGGATCTAATCCATAACCAAGGGTAAACACAGTGTACAAAGAAAATATTAAATCCCAATCCAAAATATAAGAGGCATCACATCCCGTTTGTAGTAACCAAGTGTTTAACTGAAACTCAACCAAGTACACTACCCAAGGGAAATCAGCTGAACCATAAATAACAACCCCCTCATAAAATAACATCATTTGGAAGACTTACATACACCACTCACCAATTTCCCCAACTTACTAGAATAGAAGAAATCACAATTCAATAAGCAATTTAGGCTAGTAATTAAAAAAACCTATCATTAGGATTTCCTAAATCCAATTTTCATTTCAAGAAAATACAATAACACATTGCCCAAATAAACTAGCTTATTACAATTTCAATTACACACAAATAAAGAAATTAAATCTATTTTGTTTATTTCAATTTCCAAATTACATCTAATTAAAAATTAATTTCCTCTTAATTAAATCTATTTGTTTATTTCAATTTCCACGATTTACATCAAATTCATACCCCTTCAGTCAATTATATCATCAATTCAACACAAAAAAAAAAGAGATCCTAGAATGAACTACAAGAACCACATCTTTGGAATATAAATTTTCACTCTTCTAATTATGATTACCTCATTCTTGTTTAGATGGCTAATTTTTTGTTTCCACATAATACATGACATTAGGATAATGTGTTAAACTTGGGACCCAAGTATTTAACTCTACATACCTATGCACACATATACTTGTGCATTCATATATATATATATATATATATGAATATAAATGTTGGTTTTACATTCAGAGAACTCACAAAATATATACATAAATTTACTAATTTAAATACCTAAAAGCATGCAGTCATATATAAATACATACATAGTTGTATCAATCTAAAGATTCAAGTATATATAAACATCCAATACATGATTGCCACATGATTTAGAGCGTTGTGGCTGTTCATAGCTAAAATTTCAATTGAAATATCTTGAAATTTTAATTTGGCAACTTCTAACATATAACGTAGGAAGTATTAGACAGGTGACGACCATCAAGTCCCTAAATAAACTCTTTTTTCTTGATTATTGATCTACAACAACCAAGCAAGTAAAGCGACATAGAAATTTGTTAAGAATAAAGGCTGGAATACATCTAGAGAAAATGCTTCTAAGTATACACTAATGATACAGTCTAAATTGACACAAGGGAAATATCAAAATCCCATAGTTCACAAGGATGGAATAATTCCAGCCGTTACACAGGAAGAATTCAGTGACACACAGTTCGTGACTTGGCTTATCTTTAGTGAAGACGTGAATGAGAATACTTCTGGTGCTTATTCTCTACTAGTGACTAACACAAAAAAAAATCATACTATACATTGCATGACACATGATGCTAAGTATAGGGTTTGCAACCATGATATACCTTTTTTAAAGGAATTGGAAAATTGCTTAGAATTTAATTATAACTTATAGACAATGATGAATCAATTTCCAAGAAATAATTTGAATGCCAGTACAATCAACTGGAACCTCAGAAATTTGGCTTATCTGGAAACTATACAATGGAAAAAGACATGATCATAAAGTGGGATGTCAAGCCAACGAATCTTCCAATTTCACTGGGCATCCCAAAGATAAAGCATTTTTAACACATGCACAATAGGCAGTTCCTCCATGCGTAAGGCGTGCATATAGAAGATCATTTCTCACAAAGGAATTGAATCGAAGTCTCAATAAGTGGAGTTAAATCAACACATCTAGGCTAGATGTAAGATACAGGGGCGACTGAATGCACGCACTGGTATAAAGTTAAAAAAAATCAAAGATATTGGTGTCGATTGACTACACAAACATACAACTCACCAATGCTTTGATGCAATCACAGGTTATTTATCTACCACTATGGAAAGCCATTAACTGACGACTGAACTAACTTAAACAAAAGCTTAAATCAATTCCTACAGAAGCTCTAAGATTTCACAACAATTTTCCAAACACGACAATCTTTCAAATTTACAAAATATATACAACTACAAAAATAACATATTCCTCTTGTACAAACAATCTTTCCAATTTGCATAAGAATAAAAACAATTTAAAGAACCTGTTTCTGAATGCTTGAGGAAATGATGTTTGAAGTAGAGCTTTGCCTTTAGATTTCAATTTACCAAAGCTTCTTCCCAATTATCCACTTTTCCAAAAAGATGGAAACAAAACCAGAGCCAAAATTTCTCGAGAACTTCTTCCCCTAATTTTCAACAACCAATGTTTAGCAACCTCTTCCAATTTTCAACAACCTCTCTAAAATATCTTTTCTCATTGTCGTGAAGCAGCCTCGTTCCTCTTTCAGTTATTGCAAATATTCTCTCTGAGAATTAATTCCCAACAATAGTGTTTAATTAATTTTTCAAACACATGTCACAAATAAAATATCTTTTCAACCAAATCACAAATATTTCCTCTAAGATAATTACAAGATATTTATGCATTTAATAATTCATAATTTACATATTAAGTTCTAATTTAAAAAATTAATCTAATTAATTTAATCACTTTATAAAATAAATTTAATCACAAAGATTAAATCACTTTACAAAATAAATTTAATTTAATTAATTAAATCAAATATTAAGCTTCTAACAACATTAATTTCCGACAGAACGTACCTTGCAAAAAAAATAAACGACAAGGCAAACATGGACAACATAACAACAAAGCATTCTGAAACAAGGACTGACGACACACCGTGACTAGGGTTGTGGCTTGACAAGGAAACCCTGTTACTATCTCCCAATCAACTATATCGTTGGGCAATGGATACACTCAAACCTATGAATCTAGGTGGAGCCGATGTCCTATACTTGTAATCCTACAATCAAAACATGTGTCGTACATATATATAAATCATGAATCAAACACATCGTGAAGAGAAAATTGCAGAATCACAGGGCACTCATAAGCGAGTGATGCAATCCTGTTCCCTTCACCAATATAGTGTCACATCAAAACTAATGAAACTAAAACATCAATTAATTACAGATGAGCATATAACAATATCAACTCAAATAAACAACTATGCTAACCAGAAAGCATGCCATAAACAGTAACCATCCATAAAGTGTACCATCACATCACAATATAAAAACCATCATCGCTCCAATGCCAGCAATCAAATAACATAACATCATGGTCTATCAAAGTAAAAGCACTATCTAAAAATATAAGCAAATCAGAGGGGTGCTACACCTGTTATTTGGTGCATGTCAGTTTCAACTCTCAGTTACCCCCATTCAATAATGTGGATTAAAATCAATCATGTGTTTTAGGAGTAATAAACTTCAATGTCTACAATAGGTTGTTGAAATTGAAGCTTCTCTAGAAAATGTGGAGGTATCCAAACATGCATGGTTTGGTGTTGAAATGGAGAAAATTTAATGTTTGGGGGGACTTTCTTTCGCTTCTAGGGTTTTGGACCTAAAAGGAGAAAGACCAATTTTCAACCATTTCATTCAAGAACAAAACCTTGAGATATCAATGCAAAGGAGATTGAAACCTGGAAAAGGGGAGGTTCTATGGATTAAATGATGTCTAATGGAGGGGTTCACCACCAAGTATAAACTTGGAAAAGAAAATGTTTGAAAACATAGTGTGATATGCAAACAAATACTAACTGACAAAAAAATGCTCTAAAAATGTAAAAAAAAAAAGAACAAAAAAGCAAGAATGTAAATGGTGTGCACCTGGAAACCTTGAAGAGACTAAGAAATAACTATGAAATTTTGGAAATCTAGACTTTTTATGCTACTAGGACTCATTCGCCAACCTAGGTGAATTAGTCCTAGAGACGCTGGTTTCTACACGGGAGTCCGTTTCGGGAAAAAGGGTATCGAAATCTTGAAACAGATCTGATAGATAGTTGCAATGGGACTCATTCACCACTCTTGGTGAATCAGTCTCGTTTCACTTTTTTGAAAATTGAAGGTTATAATATGCACTATATCACTTGCCCTTTTCTTCCAATCTAAGTTTCGGGTCCAAATCTGTGAAAAACACCTACAAAACAAAATTCAAAAAGATTTTCCAATGGGGGGTTTTCCTCGGTCAAACCCCTAGTTTGGTAATCAAACCTTGATAAAAATGATGAAATATGCATAAAAACCCTAGCCTTAAGTGTGTTAAAGACTAGGAAATCTAAGACATGATGCAATCCTATTCTAATGGGCAAGAATATGATGCAACAATAGAAATGTAAAGATGAGAAACTCACTTGTGATGATCTTCAATCACCCTAAGTGAATTCTTATGATCCCTGTACCTTAGGCTGAATGTAGAGTGACAATGGAAGATGGAATCACTTAGGAAACAAGTCTTTAGGATTGGCTTGATGGCTAGTTTCATCTCTCCAACCTAGAATCCATCATGATTCACTATAGACATCTGTGATTAACCTTTGAAAATGCTAGAACTTGATAGAAAGTGAGCTTGAAGATCTGCAACTCTAATGCTTCTACAATGCTTTAACTTTGCTTGCTTTTGGAATTAGAATGCTCTTGTGAAAGATTGCTTGAAGACTCTTGATGCTTGATGATTGCTCAAAGTGCTTAGAGATGATGAAAATGACTTTAGAAGCTTGCTTTGATAGGCATTATCACCTAATTGATCGTTATTTAGATCTCAAAGGCCGACATTTACCAAAAACATGAATTAAATTGATGAATTCTAGCTCAAATTTGAAAAAGACCCCAAATGGGACTCATTTGCCCAAGGTGGCGAATGGGTCCCACCTAAGGGGACTCATTCACCCAAGGTCGAAAATGAGTCCCACCTTAAATTTTTTAGGTGGGTTTTCGGGATTTTTGGGGATTTAAGTGACTTTATGTGATTTTATATGATTTTTTAGTGAAATGAGCCTCAAGATCCAAAATAATGGGTCCTAGGGGCCTATAAATGGCAATTTTTAAAGGGGAATTAATGAAAGGGTGCCAAAATAGGTCCAAATTAAGTGTGAAATTGCCTCTTTCTTCAAGAGTGCACAATTGTCTACAATACAGGTGTTAAAATAGAATAATAACTTCATAACATCTTATTTTCCATGACTCAAGTATTTTAGTTGATATTTCAGTATTTTTATTTTCTAAAATGAAGTAATAATTGTTAACTATTTTTACATCTCATGAAAAATATTGTTCATTTATTTGGTTAATTCATTTATTAAAATAATAATACATTTTTCATAAACAATTAAACAATATTTTTCAATTTAAAAGAGGTTATGACAATTCTTGTTGTCACTTTATTATTTGGCATGCCAATGTGATCTATAATAGCTTGTTTATCAACTTGTTCAATATGATCCATGTCATTTGTTTGATTATCCAAGGGAGACAAGTGTCTCAAATTAGAAAATGCAAGTAGTTGGAGTATGGATAATATTAGGTTCATTTTTATGATCATTGATGGAATAGAGTTTAATCAAGGGATCATCTTGGATTTCTTGATAATATGTAGAATCTTGATCAAATATTGGATCATCAAGTGTATATTATGATCATAGATAAGATATTGATCAAAGATTGAATTATCATCAATTTTATATTATCTATGAGGATTTTCTTAGTAACTTAATATTGATTCATGTTAGTTCAACTTGTCTTTCATGCTTTAGAAATTTCTCTTGACATGCATCTAATGGTTTAGAAAATGGATGTAAGTCTAGATACAACTAGGGGATTCTTTCATGGACTTAAGATATCATCATGGCAATAATGGATTTTTGGATAGTAATCTCTTGAGTGATCTTGATAGGTGATGGAGTGCAGGATGGTGAGAGATAATAAGATGGTATAGGATCAGTGATATGGTGTGAAGGCATAAATTTATTTGTGTATTTGAGCTTAATGTCTTTTATTATTATTTATTAGGGAAAATCCCTAAATTTGTCTTTATTGGATAGGTTTTTGGATTGGGATGAATTAGATTGTAAAGTTATGGATGAAGGATTGGGATAGGAGGTGTATTTTATAATGAATTCTTAGATTGATGATGGGGATGTGAATTTTTTATATGGATGGCAGATAGGGATTAGGGATATGATTTGGTGTTGAAGGTTCAAGTGTTTGACTAAAAGATGCATTTCCCTTATAAAAGTTAGGATAAGGATAACCAATGGATATTTGTTAAGGATTAGTAGTATGGCTTGTGCTAGTTAGCTCTTGATATTAAGGATTAATGGATGAAAGATTAAATTTTATGTCAATATTTCTTAAGGAAATAATATCTAAGGATTGTAGGTATTCAAATTGATCCATAAGAATCTCTTTATTATCATAAGAGTCATGTTTCAGTTGATCAATGAGGCTAGAAACATCCTCATAATTATCAAATAATGGTTTTTTTGTTTTACTAGGGAACTTATTAATTTAAGATGGAAACATGATTACAAATTGGGATTAGGATGGACAATGAGATGATTTGGATTGTAGATGTATGATAAGTTCGATAACTTGGTGTATTTTTTAATTTGGATGCAAAGGATGGTTGATTTGGTAGATAATTGTTAATTTATAAACCTTAGAAAGAGGTGAAAACACAAACACTATATATATACATAAAATAAAATGAAACAAAATAAAAATAAAATGTTCAACAAATTTAAAAGTATATATACATATATATTTTTAAATTGTTTCATTTTTTATTTTTATTTTTTAGTTTTTAAAAACTCAAACTAACAAAAATATATATATTTTTTAAAAGACTATGATTCGAAAGGATAGGTTTTCACTTTGGATTAAAGAGGGAGGTTTTAATCTAACAATTATTAACATAAAAGACACAAAAAATCCTAATTATTCAAATAAGAATGACAATCCTTGTGGGCCCATGGGCCCATGAATATTTTTTCTACCAAGTGATGGATAGATACAAAATACAAGGTCATGTACCACATATGAATCGCTTACCTTAGAGGCCAAACTGTTAACTAAACTTTTCTCTATATCCCCATGTTAGATTAAAATAGGAAAATTGTCTAACAAATTATTAATTAATTAGGTACCCTTTTTACTTTGGAATACTTAAGCTAAACTTAGGTCATGTGATTTATTTGTCTCATGTCATAATATGAGGATACATGTTGTGATCTATGTTAATCCTCTTATAGGGTTTCATCTAGGTTTTCATTTTCGTTTTCTTATTATAAGGATTCATTATTATATATTGTAAATTCAAATGCTTTATTGGATTGATTCAATTCTCAAGGATTCCATAGTAAATTCTCAAGGATTTATGAAAGTTGTAGGGTTCAAAAAACAACTCCAACATGGTATCAAAGCACTAGATCTATGATTTCCTATTACTTTTTTGAAAAATTCAGCCTTTATAAAAAGAATAACATATCCTAGAGAAAAGAACCTCATCGTTTCATCTTAAACATCCAGAAACTTTTTTTGTTCAAATGCTAAAATATAAGTACAAAAAATTTAGGAATTTTTTTATCAAGGTTGCATAAAATCCAAACTAAAAAATTATGTATGGAATTTATATAGTTGTATGAATCCATATTGGTTGTACATTGTGTAGTTGCTCGCCTACCCTTACCTTAGATCATACTACTTGTATGTAGAAATAATTTGGAATTGCTCATTTTTTGGGGGAAATATGAAAAAACAATAAGGGTTTTATATTTTAACTAGACCTGGACACTTATCTAGTAGTTGACATCAACCGTTGTTGTATTGGTTTGCCACTGCCACCACCTGTACTCACCATTGTGCTAGCTACCATAAAACTAATATGTGAATGGAGACCACTAAATATTTTCACAAACCACCTTCCCTCATTTGACAAATGTTTTCATAGGGTAATCCAATGATTTTCAATGTTTGAACATGATTTAAAAAAAATGGTAGGTTGTTAGTAAATTGGTGGGAATATTCTAGCTAGGTGGAGGAATATTCTAATGAAGTGTTTTGTAACATCATCATGATATCAGCCCTATATTGTCACTTGTCCCCAAAACCTAATTGTTGTTCTCTAAAAAAGCATTTTTTTCTCTTTTTGGAATAACTTAGGCATATAGTGTCAAAAATTAGTAAATGGTATATTATCAAGAAGCTAGTTCTAATTGCTTTAAAAAAGATGGTTCTAAGTGCTTTTGAATGTTGTAAATCATTTTGTCATTTTTTCTACTAGTCTATTGAATCTCTTATCAAATTCATATCTTCATTCTTAGCTCTCAAGCCCATAATTTTTTTCCTAGATATCTGATTTTCATGATTCCTTTGATATTGGAAAGGTATTTTAGAGCTCTTCAAAATTATTCATGCACATTTTTAGAATTTTCCCTGTATTTTTATTTAGTTTGTCATTATTTCATATTTTAGTTGGTTACTTGGATGTCTTGACACCTAAAAAAATGTTATTTTTCAATGAGATGACTTATTTTTAAATGATTTATATGCATTAATGTTATTGGTCTCTAATTGTATTATTTTAAAAGGTTTCATTGGTTTTCCTATCCATCCTTCTATGGTAATCCTAAAAAAGGATAATTATGTGTCTAGACAAAATAATGTCCTCACACATCTTAGTGGCTTAATATTGTATCTTAAATCTTTATGGACTCGTAACTAATGAGCTCATTTATTAGATATCTTTTGTTATCTTTATGCTACTTATAAGACATTCCTATAGTATGTTATCTTTTATGTCTAATATGAAGGCCTCAAACTTGGTTAAAGTATATGGAAATACAATTATGATATGATGTTTTTGTTTGATTTGTATGTGAATATGTGTGAATTATAATTAATATCTGTGTTTAATCATGGTAGTCAGTATTTTGTATGTGTTTTATGAACTAACCTCTTGCATCCTGAGAAGACATTGTAGCTTGCAACAATTGTTGAATGCAACCTGTAGTCTAAGGAGTTTTTGGACAACGAAGTAGGGGATTTTCTTGAATGCACTTAACACAATAACTACAACATGAAGACACCTAATGAAGAAAATCATGCATCATTATGACAACAATAAATGCATTTAAGAAGGAGAACCCTATTATCATTAATATTCTATCATAATTGATCTTATATTCCACATTTTAGTTATGTTATTACAGAGTTATAATTTTATTTGGATTCTTATTTATTTTTAGTTGTAGTTAGGATAGCTAGATCTTAATTATGCTCTGATATCTAGGAGAGTTGTGATTAATGATTTCAGTTTAGAGTTGTGTTTTGAAAAACTCCCTCATGTATGTATATAGCTGATGGTTGAGTGTTGATTATTTTCTTCTTTTTCACTTGTGGATTTGGATATAAAAAACTTTTCAGTTTTAAGTTGTTATTATATAGACATGTTGGTTGTTCAAACATGGTTTTTCTTAATACAAATTTTGAGCAAGATTTCATGTGATACTTTGGAATCTGCAATGAATGATCTTGAGTTAATGCGGTTGAGTTGAACTTGAGGATTTAGATTTGGTTTAGTTAAGTGGAGATAGCCACCTAAGCAAGGACCACTTAGGTACTACCCTTCACTACGTTTATAGTTTTCATTTATGTTAGTAGTTACTCCATAATTGCATGATTAGTTCAAAGTGTAGAATAGGTTCAGTTATTAGTTTCCAGTTAGTTCCAACATTTAATTTGTTAGCAACAATTCAATTACAGACTAAGCTGTAGGTACCCATAGCCAAAGCAACAACTTTACTTCTTCACTGTTATGCGTTCTTATGATTTTCCAACAAGCATAATACCTTCACTAGGATAATCTAGGTAACCTTAGGTATTTGAAAGCACATACAGTTCCAACAACATCACAAGCCTACTATCCCTAGTTGATAATCTAATGAAATTCTTTTCAATGTCAAGTGAACTTTTCAACCGGTTTTCCCCTGAATTGAGTGATTGCCACCAAGTTTATTAAGAATTAGAAAGGGGTCTACAAGAATAGACACCAATGCGTAGATCAGTATGGGTTAATATCATTGATCATGTTTCACAATTCATTTTTTCTAGTGTTAATTTTGGCATTGTATGTGTTGTATTAAATATTGATTATCCCCAAATACTTTGGACCAGACTTTGAGAGATTTATGGAGACCTCATATGTATCCATCCATATATGTTACTATATATTATCTCATTCCCCTTGATGGTTCAAATAACATACCTTTTATGATGAAAATTTAGAGGATTTTGAGTATATAACTGTTCTTACATGGTCTAATGGTTCATAGACTTCTCTTCCTTCTCATGTTCTTATCAAGATAATTTACCTTCTATTGTGGGTATGTGCAAGAAGATGGGTATACAAAGAGGGGGATTTTTGGGAAAAAGGTTGATAGGAATGGGTACCCATTTAGGAATGTGATCTTGAGCCCAAAATTAGAATAGGTATGCATTACACTTTAGGATCCTATTCCAAAATAGATACCCATTTTGAAATGGGTATTGTTTCTTAAAGGTATTTAAAAAAAAAAAATGACTGTCAAGTCATTTTTTCCTAAACTTATGTAGCTTGATAGCGACCAAGGCAATTTGGGTACCCATTTTTGAAGCCATTTACACCATCAAACAATTCCTACTACCTCCTCTTGTCTATATTGTGAATTTTAGCGACCTGCAGGATAGGATTTCAAGCTTTTTTATTTTTTTTGATATATATTTAACGTTTATAGTTTGAAATTAGGGTTTATATTTTGTCTATATATTTAATGCTTATATTTTGAAATTAGTTTTTATATTTTAGGTTATTTTAATCTCCATAATTAGGATGAATTTTATAGCTCCTAAAACCCGATTTCTAAATATATGACATCAAAATAGTGGATACAATAAATTTATAAAGAATAATATAACTCCTAAAAGATATAAAAATCATAACCTTTAACTAGATATAGAAACCAAAACCTAACTATATATAGAAACTAAAACCCTAAAACCCTAAACCCTAAACCTCAAAACCTAAACCGTAAAACTAACTAGATAGAGTCTCAAATTAAGATTCTAGTAAAAATATGTACTTATTATGTATGTGGAAAATAATAGTTTTGAACCTAATAAATATAATACAAGGAAATAGTTCCATTTACTCCTTTATTTTCCTTAAAAACCCATAGGAGTACACAATAGAGAGTTCATGAACCACTAATAACCATTTCAAGATATTTGTAAATCCCACATAGTCCAATATAATAAGATGAGATAAGGATGTGAGTTTACCTTACACTCAAATTACACACCTATTGATAGGATTCATAGTTTGAAATATATACATAGTTATCCCTCACAGTAGGACATTATATGTCATATCAAACAATAAAAAAATTATACCCAACCACCACAATTAAACATAGTAATGTTTATGTAGTGTAGACTGTAACTTAATAAGTCTAGAATCCAAGTCAATACAAGATATATGGATAGAGATGTTGGGTTACATTATCTCAATTACCTTAATTCCTCATATTGCAACCAATTTATTATTACTAGATATCTATTCTAACTAACATATGGACATAATCATGAATTATACAATTTAACTTTCTTTATCATATCACTTGTAAATTCATC
>VDFB02015754.1:0-21824 GCA_007258455.2 Sequoia sempervirens
ACCCCTCCATTTTGGGCTCTTTGTTCGGAAATGTTCTTCTTTGTTATGTTGTTTCTGTTTATGTTGTGAATTTGGTACTTGGTTATTATTTGATCGCAACTGTTAAGCGATGCGTATGTTATATTTTAATGCGATGAAATTTTACTCTGATATTATCATTATGGCATGTTTTGAACTAGCATAGCAGATATTTAATTAACGATGCTTTATGCTTTTGAGTATATTGTTGATGTTAGACTTGTCAATTAGAAAGTTTGTATTGGTGAAGGGGACGAGATTGATCACTCGCTTGCGAGCGCCCTACGATTATGAGATTTCCTTTTCACGGTGTGTTTTATTATATCATATATATGCATGTTCAATATACTCTTTGTTCGCAGGTTGACAGGTACAGGACATTGACTCCACCTGATTTCACAGGTTGAGCGTGTCCATTGGCCAACAGTATTTGATTGAGAGATAGTAGCTAGGTTTTCTGTGCCAAGTCATCACTCTAGTCATAGTGTGTTGTCGGGTTGTAGTCGGGTTTAGTTTTTTTAATGTCGTTCCTTTCACCTTGGTTATTTATTTAATTTCATATTATAAAGGTTATTAAATGGCAGGTGTAGTTAAAATGATGATTAAATATATTTGGTTACAATGTTGAAATGTTAGTTATTTTATTGATTAATTTAATTTAATTAATAAAATAATCTAATCTTGGATTAGATTTAGTTTATTGATTAATTAAGTTAATGGTGATAAATTGAATTTAGTTGTTTTGGCATTATTGGATAATTAGATTTAAATTAAAAAAAATGAAAATATGTTTTAAATTGCACTTTTTGAAAATTAATAGGTAAAATAATTTTTTTACAAAATTTTGAATTCTTTTGTAGAAATAAATTTTTTAAGTAAAATGAAATACCATTTGGAAAGCAATTTTGTTTTATTTTAAAAAGAAAAAAAAAAACTCCAAATTTGCAATAAATTTGGTGGATGGGATATTTTTAGGAGTTTGACTAAATTTGAGGAAAACTCTATGAGAGCAAATACAATTTCATATTTTTTTAACTTTCAATTTGGTGGAGAAAAGATTGGTTGTGGCTTTGTTTTGGATTTGAAGAAGTTTGGATTTCTTAGGTGAGCTGGAAAACAAAATAAAATTTGGAAGCACCATTGGAATCTTTCAAGCTTTGGAGAAAAAACCAGGTTTCTTTCTATGATTTTTGTTTTCATTTTGAAATGTTTTGCAAATTTTATTATGCTGTTGGAAAAGTTTTAAATTTTGTTTGATTTGCAAGGAAAACCCATGTCAAATTTGTTTCAAAACTTGCAAAAACTTTTGTTGAAAGCATGGAAAAGAAAACAAAGAAAAAATTCAAACCATAGAAAATAGAAAGATGAACAAAAATAATTTATGTTATGAATTAGAAATTTAGAATTTATGCTTGCAAATTAGTTTGCTGTGTATTTTGTTTGGAGGAAAAATTTGCACAACTTCACTATTAAACAATGAAAATTTGTATATATATATATATATATTTGGTATATATATATATATGTTATATATATTTGTATTGAATTCATGCTGGGATTATTTTTACCTATATCCCTTTTTTTTGCCAAAAAATATATTTACCCTATTCTGGAAATTTTTACCAGAAAACAAAGCTTGTTTTTTGTTGTTTTATTGAGAAGATTTTTATAAAAAATTGAATTTTTATTAAACAAAAATAAATATATATATATATATATAAATAATTTTTTTTTAAGGAGACAGGGGGGGCTGCCCCCATAGTCGCCCCCATGGGAGGCACTGTGGAGGCAGCGCCACTGCCTCCAAGGGCAGCAACGCTGCCTACACAACACACCACCATATGGGGAAGGCTACATGGCAGCCTAGCCTCTCCCTTTGGGAAGGGCCCGCAACCCCCTTATGCGTGGGTTTTTCTTAATAATTATTAATTTTGTTTTTTAAAATTTTTTATTAATTATTAATTATTATTTATACATAATATAATATATATATATTATATTTAATAATTATATATTATATGTATATATATATTTTATTAATATTTAAATAATTTTTTTTAATAATTATTTATATATATACTTTATGTATTTTTAAATAATTTAATCAGTTGAGTTTAAATGGATATATTTAAATAATAACTATATATTTATATTTATATATATATATATATATATAAATTTGTATATACTCTAAGTATATTTTATATATATATATATTTAATATATATGTGTATTTGAATACAATTTATTTTAAGGTGATTATTTATTATGGAAGTTGAAATAAAAATTGTTTTTGTTTTGATCAAATGATTGTATCTAGCAAGTTGATTTGATTATTTTGTATGATTGAGAAACACATAGTTAAATCATTTGTTTTAAATTTCTCAACGTTGTGAATTAAATCTTATTTATTTTTGAATAAATGCAAGTAACATTGATTGAGTTGATTGGATTTAGGAAATCCTAACCTTAGTTTATTTAATAGCTTGAAATGCTTTCTAGTGATGTTCTTGTTCATTCTCGGTGTTGGGAAATTGTGTCAATTGTTATGTAAGTCTTCCAGATTGGGTTTCCTTTGAGGTTGGGGGTTGTCGTATTTCCTTGGGTAGTGCGTCTTGATGTACCTGTTATTTTACCCAGTTTTCACGAACGGGGATGTTTTGTGCTTCCTTTGGAAGGAGTGGATTATGTGTTTTGTTTCCTCCAGTGTTTGGAGAGAGAGGTTTGACTTTTGTTGTCTCTAGTGTTTGGAGTGAGTTTTCTTTATGTGTTCCTCCTAGAGTTGGAGTGGTTTTATCATATTGGTATGCACTTGGGATTCCCTTGGTGATTGGTTTTGTTGGGTATGTTGTCAAGTAGAAGAGTGACTTCTGTTAGGGGCTAGATCCCAAAGAGGTAAACTGGATAACCTTCAGAGGTGGTTTAATCAAGTGATAACTAAATCATTGTTCTTAGAAGTTAGGTAGTATTTCACACTAATTAAGATAATTGAGCCTCACTCATGGACGCAAGTGATCTTATAGGCTTGGGATGAGTGGGAAGGCCTGGAATGGCAAGGTCATCTATCTTGTCTTTATGAGAGGTATTTGATTCCGCATGAGTGAGTATGGGTGTCGAGATTCAGTTGAGGCCACTAGGATAACCCATAGTGGGGGCCAAAGCCTATGAAGATTCTAGAGGATATCCCATGTCGAGCTATGTGATGACACTCGTTCTATGACAATAGTTGGTACGTGATTTTATGTGTATGGTCTTCTTATCATACTTGATCTGTTTTATTTCTGGAAGCAATGTGACTTATGTCAGTGATGTTAGAGTTGTACTTGTGTTATTCTTATGGTTGTATGGTTCATGTGATTGGTTGTGTCAATGTGAGTTATCCCATGTCTAGTGGTTGATGGTCTTGTATAGGATTCCTTGTTACTATCTCCTAGCATGAGGGGTGAGCCTTTGGGTATCACATGGTTGGGAGGAACGTGCACCTTATTCCGTTGGGTCGTCTTCTTGTTCGTATGGATGAGATTCCCAGTTGGAGAGCTCGTGGGATCTAGTACTTTCATGCTTTATTCATTCAGTTGTTATTATATTTATTACCCCTTATTTGTATCGAGGTGGAAGATGTAATTTGTAACCTCATTTATTGGATCTACCTCATTCGGGGAATGAGTGTTGTAATCATATTGTAAATTATATTATTGGAAACATGTGGTATCTCTTATGCCTTGATGTAATTTTATCATGTATATAATGGATGTGTATTTAATTTGTTATGTAATTAAATGTTATGTTTTTAATTCATGTTTCTTGTTTGGGTTTAAGTAAACTGTCTCGTAACCTTAGGGGTTTTTGGCAATGGGTAATGTACTTGCATGTTAATTGTACTTAAACAAAATAAAAATTATTGCATTTGAGTAGTTAATTGCAACTTCCCCTAGGGTTGTGTGGCAGGGCGTTACACTTTGAAAGTTGTTTAGAATGTTCAAATAAGTGATTTTAATCTTGTTAGATGCATTTTGAAGGTAGGTTGTCAATTGGGTTGAGATTGAGTCTCCTGGGTCTGCATCACATGGCAACATAAACAAGGGTCTCATCTGCTATCAGACAATGCTCGAGGGGAATCATTGTTGCCCGTTCCATGAAGGAGCACCTTCCTGTAGCTAGATCAGCCCACCCCAAGTGAGGGAACCCACTTTCCATGAGACAAATTGGCCCCCACACCAAAAATTCTTCGTTGATTTCCATTAAGGCTTAGCAGATCACCGCATGTGAGAAGGGAGCATGAGAGATCTGAGGAAATTCACTGTATGTTGGAGCCCCTACCTACTGTATGTTGATAATTAAAGATGTAATTAGTTAGGAAGATTGAATTAAAATGAATTAGGGCATAATTAAATAAATAAGATTTATTTAATTAGTCAGGAAGGGTGAATTTAAATGAATTAATTGAATAATGTAAAGTCACTGAATTGATAGTAGAATATGATATTTAATAATAATTAAATAATGAAGTATTATTTAATCATTAGGGGAAACACAAATATTAGTGTTAAAATACTAGTTCACAAGCTAGGACAATTTCGGGTATCTACACCTCCAATAGAGATTGAAGTTGGGTAGAAGGTGCACATGTGTCCTCTGCTATGGAAAGTGGGTAGAGGAAGTGTTAATAGGTGTGTATTCTAGGAATTATGTTGGGTAGAGGATAGATGTACGTGTGTGAGAGATTTTGTTGCAGGTTGCAGAAATTACACTATTAATGATTAAAGATGGCAAAGAGGAAGAGTATACATGTTTAGCCTTGAGTAAGGATTTAATACTTTCTTTTATTAAGAGAAGATAATGAATTTTAGAAGAAGAGAGTTGGGAGATATTTTAAAAAAGGTGTGTAGAGGTTTCTAAAATATTAGATGCCTTTGAGGAGAATAGAAAGAAATAAAAGAAAAAAGAAAATAAAATGGTAAAGTTGAGTCTCAGTATTCTTCTAAAGATAATATGTTTGTAAGTGACATTGTGTGTGCAAGAAATAAGGATGAAAAGTAAGAAAGGAGGAGATTTTAACAACAATAACATGTCTTATTAGAGGAATGGATGGTGTGGAGATGGGGTTGAAGATGTTTCAATAGATGTTAAGAAAAATGATGGTGTAGAAGTTGTGTTTACTTTAGAGGACATGAAAGTGTTGGAATATGAAAGTGTATTTGAGAGTAAAGATGAAGATGTTGCAACAGATGGTGGTGAAGATGATGTTGTAGTAGAGGATGAAAAAGAAATGTATGTAGATGAGGTAATGGAAGTGGAAAAAGAGATTGATGAGGTGGTGGTGAAGTAGTGTTAATATGACATGTAGATGGAAATATATTCAATTTCCATAATGTTGATAGTACATATTTGTATTCAAGAGTTGTAAGGGATGGTCTAGATGAAATATAAAGTGAAGAACGATTTTAGTGGATAGATTGTGGTGAGATGAATCCCATAATAAAAGAGAAGAGAATCTTAAAGTGCAATTGGAGGAGGAGGTTGGTCAATGGTGGACATAGGTCCATGAGAGGAAGGATGAGTAAGGATTAGATTTGGTAGATGAAGAGGGGAGTTGTTCCATCCAAATGCTAGAAGAGGTGAAGGAAGAAAGTTTTTGATGAAGGTCTATTATATTGAGGGATTTTGTTACATGTTGTTATAACCTACAAGGGTTATCCTATCACTCAACTTGATTTTGTGATCTCGAGCTCACAAAATTTTCTTACCCTAGTTGTTTAATGCAGGAGCATCCTAAGTGCAAGGCCAATCTTGCATAAACAAAAAAATAAAAAAAATTAGTTAAGCTTTGTTTTTTTTTGGTTTTTGGTTTTTGGGTTGTTGCTTGAATAGGAGAATGTTCAAAGATAATTTGGCCAAATTAATGGAATAGCCTTGAAGAAGATATTAATTGGTATCTAAAATTTATATTTAGTGAAGATTGGTTGTTATAGCTTTGCAGGTTTTTGGTCTATTACTGGATTTTCAAACTTATAAATTACAAAAAAACTTGCATGACTTTGGTGTTGCATCAAATAAATTCACTTCTTACAACTAGTTCAAATGAACTTTGTTGAACACCTAGAATACTCAGGGGGGGTGAATCAATATTCCCTAAAATTCATTAACTTAAAAGTGCATTCAAACTTATGCTGAGCCGAAGCCAGGCTCCGGTGGCGGGCGGAGGCGTTTGGCGCCATGGAAATGGTTCAGGGGCATTGCTCAAGCGAATACGAGGCAGATGCTTGATTGGTTGTATATTGTGATTAGTATCTGATGATGATGTAACCTCTAGTGTTACTTTGGTCATATTGGTGATTAGTGTTGTTATTCAACTCTTAAGGAAACTTGAATACTATAGAGTGTTTAAGTGATGGAGAATATGGCATTTAATGAACAATGCAAATTCTACGAAAAATTCGCCGATTGTGGTTGAGAGGTGTTCAATATAACAGAGTAGTTATTTGGTTTTGCTTCACATTTCTTTTGTGTTGTAGATCTATTTGTGTAGTTCAAGCATGTTGATCAGAGGTGTTCTATCTAGAGTTTCACGTGTTGGGTTGTTGTGTAGAGAAAGTTGTGTTCATCAATGTGTGAACTGTGTTAGTAGTGTTGTCTGGGAGAAATGGTTTTGCTCCGCACTTCTCTGTAGTGGGGTTTTTGGTCTTGTAAATCTGAGGGTTTGTTTATATTGCTCATATCTATCTTCAGTATGAGTTGTTTGGAGTTTGGTGCCCCACAAAGTTGGTTTCTTGTTACAATGTGTGGACGATTAACTGGGTGTACTAGATGATTATGTTCTTCAGGTGAAAGTTGTTGCAAAGGAATTTGTTGAATTTTAGAGTGTTTATGGAATATTCCAAATGGTATTTAAGTGTTGTATGTTGTCTGTAAGTCATCTTTGGATCAAAGGAAGTATGTACCTAAATGTTTAATGGTGTTTACATATGTTCGACCAACCATAGGTGTTTACACTAATTTCAGAAATGCTTCGATGTTTGTGGAAGTGTGGCATGGTGTATATGTATGGTTTGGGTCTAAGTTAAGGTGTGGTGTGGTCCACTTTCATTCCTTTCCATCGTGGGAATGCTTAGTGTCAACCTAATTTGAATTTGCATGGTTGAGGTGCATAACTAATCTTACCAATTATTTTCAAGGTTGAGGATGGTATAAATAAGTGTTGAGTTGATGGAGAATTATGTGAAGTGCAGAGTTTTGAAGTGCGAAAGTGTGAAATGCAGTGCAAGCTTTAAAGTGTTAGACTGTTGGAAGTAGTGAGCGAAAGGTGTCTACATTCTTCAAAGAGGTTGTGAATGTACTATTTATGTTGTAGTGGATTTTTCTATTGATCTAAGATGTATTTATCATTGTAACATCCTTCTTTCTTCTTATTTCTAATTTGGTAGTGAGCCTATTATATTAGTGTTGCAATTATATTGTAAGGTAATCCCTCACTGTAGTTTTCTTAGGTTTTCCATTTGGTGTTGTTGTTCTCTCTGTGTGTTTTGGATGTGTGTTTGCATTATTGTTTCTCATGTTACATTACGATATTTTGTGATAAGGGTTTCTAATGTTGTTGGAGTTTGGGACTTTATGGGGAGTCTAAAATGTATTGTTTTATTCCAACATGCCGAGAACCAATTCCGCCACCTATGCTTTGGCCGCATTAAAGGCAAATGACCCGAGGACTGAGAACGAACGGTTGATCCGAGAATGGTGGCCTGGAAATGAAATTTCTCGTTGGTCGCGATTCGCCAGGTTGAAGGTTTGAGCACCGCCAGATTTGGAGTCAATTATGGTGAAACAGATACGACAATGATGCAGGCGCGGTAGACGCGGTATCAATTGCTCAATATGCTCTCTCTCGCTCTAAAATGCTCTGTTGGAGTGTGGTCTTTAATTCAAGGCAGCTGAAAATTATGAGTCTTAAAAATGTTGGTGAAATTTGGACAAAGTTGGAAATTATCTATGAAGGAGGTGAAAAAGTCAAGCAAGCAAAGATGGAAGATCTGGAGACTAAATTTGAGACCTTAAGGATGATAGAAGATGAAGATACTATAGGCTTTATGCATAGAGTGAATGAAGTTGTCGATTCCATCAGAGGCCTTGGAGGAAAACTTGAAGAAGAAGAGGTGGTAAATAAGGTATTAAGAACTCTTACTAAAGCTTATAGTCATAAGGTTTTTGCTATTGAATAATTTCATAATTTAGATCAGTATTCTAGAGATTATTTGTTTGGCACTTTAACTGGTTTTGAATTGAGAGAGTTTGGTCCAAGTGATGTAAAAAAGGAGACTGATTTCAAATTTGGAAAAACAGAGAAGAATGAGGAATCTAATCTGGATGAAATTGATGAGTTGGAAGCAAAATTTGTGAGGAAATTGAAAACGAGCACTGGAAAAGACAAAGGTAAGTTACCTTTGAAAAGCTTTAACTATGGAAAGATTGGTCATTGATGCAGAGCAGGGAGGCAAACAACCACTAATCACAATTTCAACAATCCTTCATTCACCAAAACCCTAACTAGGGTGATTTCTCACAGAACTTCACAAATTCCCTTGTAGGTCTACAACAGTGATTTCTTGACCATATCTCTCAAATAAAACCTTAAAACCACTTCTTAATAGGCATTCTAGATACCCATTTTCCTCAACTTCAACATATCAAGTTTACTCATGCACTTGTTTAAAACCATCATCCCTGAAATTTGATTGGTATGTTGCCCCAATAGGCCAATTAGGCCACTTTTACAAAGCATCACCACCCTAATCCTCCTTCCAGACACAAAACACTTTGGACAATCACAACCAGGTTGTCCAAACACTGAATCAACAATTTTCATCTAGAGAAACACCCACCAATACCTTAAAACACAAAACCCTCACTTTTGACAAGTTTTAAGGGGGTTTATTGAAAATAGGTATCCCAAGGCCTATTTCGCCCTACAAACTCTTCAAACACCTCACAATATATCTGCACATGCTCACCATCTATTTTGAATTAAAAACACATGAAAATCACCTATGACAGTAATCATATTTCTTCTAAACTCCCTCCCTGCTCCAAATCCCTATACTAACACCTAAATCTGTCCTAAAGGTACCCATTCCACTAGGTTTCTAACTAATCTATTGGTGGAATGGGTCCTTAATACATTTTTAAAAATTTCAAACCCTCAAATAGGGGTCTATAGACTAGTTTCAAAAATTTGCTTATAAAATGCACCAAACTCTACAAAAATCAACCAAAGCAGATTCAAATAAAATTTAACTCAGATATCCATCTAATTCAACATCTTTTGAATCAAAATCAACCTATACAGAGTCGTACAAAAGGCTACAACAAGAATTTTTTCAGTAAAACTATAGAAATACAAATTTCTTTATTGTGATTTCAACTTCAATTCAATCTCCAACCCTTGCCTCGACTTGTATGAGGCTTTTTAAATTCTAACACACCAAAACAAAACTGACTCAATCAACAAAACCAACTTTTGAACTTCAAATGGCCGTTGATCTTCCACATAGTGTATTTTTGCAACTTTTAACAAAAAGACCTCAAACCAACCAAATGACCCAGATTAAATTATGAATGGTCTATTATGACCTTATTTTCCCAAACAAAAGACTCAAAACACCTAAAACTATCAAAAGACTTCACTTGACCATATTTGCACAAAAATGAACTTGGTGCCCCTACACCATATAGCTAGCCTAAAAGAAGACCTCAAGTCTGTTGAGGAACATCAAAAACATGTTGCCTCTTATCCTTTAATGCTCTCCAACCTGCATCATCATCTTGTTAACCTTTCCAATACGTCAAGAATTGGAAACTTGCACTATCTCTGTCCTTTAACCGGTTCCTTCTTTGGATTTGTTGTCCTCCACTAAATGGTTGTTGTCTAACTATCCTTTCATTTGGAAATGATGCTAAACTTGCTTGAATCTTTGCCAACATACCTGTGCCATCCTTGGTATGAACTGTCCTTTTCCTTACCCTTGAAGCATACTTGAATACATCCACTTGTAATTTCCTTACACCTTGATACACCTCATCTTTTTCCTTCATCTCTATCATCAGATTCACTGCCTCTAATGCCACTGTAGCATTAGGTTTATTAACCATTTCCTTGATAGAATATGACTACCCCTAAACCTCCTTTGCCACCAATGGACAAAGTACTATCCCTTTCATGATCTCTTCATACTTTCCTAGTCCATTTTGAGTCTTCCCAAGGAATTCATCGTTGACCTTCTCTTCCTTAGTTTTGAACACCAAACCATCTTCTTTTCTTCCTTCCATCATTGCATCATCCTTCAAAGTTACTGTCCTAGCATCTGCAAGCCTTGAAGTGGCTGCATATTTTGCATTTTTGTCTTCTCAGCCCCAAAATCCTTTTTTTCCCTATCGCCCTTGTTAACTTGGTGCTCATAGCATCTTCTGTAATGTTGGTGAAAGTATTTCCATCATTGCATTCTCTTCATGGCTTGTCCTCAAGCATGGCATGGTCTTCAAATAAATGATAATCCGACAATTATCTAATCAATAATGGCTTTCACGTTACGCCAGACCGGATTGGTCAACCGGACAGACGTTTTCCATGGTGCTGTTCAACATAAACCATTTTAGATGAATTTACATCGGCCGCAGAGATCGGAACTTCCTTTGCGCTTCCGTTTCACATTTTCCGGTTGTTTCGCCCTTTGAAGATTTATTATTGCGGTCCAGCGGGAAGCAATCTTGCTTCCTCATTTCATCAGGGATTCTCGAACCGTAGTGGGTTAGCCAACTCTTTGAGAACTGAACCCTTTTGTCTCCATTGCTTGATGTAGAACCTTGTTTGTTTGGACACTTCCAAGCTGGATGCCCAAGCTGATTGCAATTGTAGCACCTTCTTAAAAATGATCTTGATCCTCTACCTTCACCAAATCTTCCTTTGAAACCTCTAAAACCACCTCTTTGATCATCCACTTGGTCTTTTTTTTTGTTTGCATCTTCTTGCTCTTCATAGGTCTGCCTTGTACCTCTGCCTTTATCAATGTTACCTTTGTCTCTTCCTTGTATTTCTTGCCTTCTTTTAATCCTTTTCTCTTCCTTGACAACCATCTAAAAACATTCCTCAACTGATCTAGGTGTTGTAAGACCAATCTCATCTTGAATGTTGAGCCTAAGCCCATTCAAATATCTTGCAACCTTTTCTACCTCATCTTCAGTATGTCCTCTAATACTCAACCTATGGAATTTCTCAGTATATGACATCACATCTAACTCCTTTGGCTTCAAATTTGTAGTTTTCTAAAGGTTTGTATTGAATAATCTATAGGTAGGAATTGTGTCTTCACTTTGGCTACCATTTGGTCCCATGAATTTATCTGTGCCTTGCCCTTCTTGAATCTTTCTCCTTGGACATAGTTCCACTGTGTTAGGGAAATTCCCTTCAATTTGTTTTTTGTAAAGTTTTCCTTCTTATCCTTTTGTACCTCCTCAAATTCAAAGTTGTCCAAAGCATCTATCTAAGCCAAAACTTCCCCACTGTCCATCTTACCAACATACATAGGCAATTTAAATTTCACCTTTGGAGTACCATCCCCCTTGACAGCCTCATCTATCCATCTTGCCATTACTCAGTTAGATAAAGGGGATTTTATATCTCAGTCCAAGTATGTGAAGGAATTGCTGAAAAAGTTTGGTATGGAAGATTCAAAGCCAATTGGTACACCCATGGTGACCGGATGCAAGTTGACAACAAAAGATGATTCTTTGAAAGAAAATTAGACAAGATACAAATCAATGATTGGTGGATTGTTGTATTTAACTCAAACTAGGCCTGATATCATGAATGTTGTATGTATTGTTACAAGATTTCAAGCTCATCTGAAGGAATCTCATGTGAATAATGTGAAGAGAATTTTCAGATACTTGAAGGGAATTGTTGATCTTGGCCTATGGTATCCTAAAGATGATGATCTTACTTTGAGTGCCTTTACTGATGTTGATTGGGCAGGAGATGTGAATGATAGAAAAAATACTAGTGGTGGTGCATTTTTCTTGGGTAAGAAGCTAATTTCATGGTTAAGCAAGAAGTAGAATGCCATTTCCTTGTCTACTATAGGGGCCAAATACATTGTTGCTGCTAATAATTGTACTCAAGTCCTATGGATGAAACAAATGCTGAAGGATATCAAAATTGTATATGATGAGCCCATTGCTATATTCTGTGATAACTCAAGTGCTATTAACATTTCCAAGAATCCGGTGTTGCATTAAAAAACAAAGCATATATCTATCAAGTTTCACTTTTTGAGGGAGAAGGTAAGTGAAAAAGAAGTCAGATTGGAGTATGTGCCTACTAAGGAGCAGATTGTAGATATCTTTAAAAACTCATTGCCTAAGGATACTTTTGAGTATCTCAGAGGGAAGTTAGGGGTGATTAACCCTCCTAATAAGAACTAAGTTTGTGCATTTCATAGTCATATCTAGCTTTAGATTGATGTTGTGGTGGCTACTACTCAGGCGGAGTAGTTAGATGTTCAGATGTTCAGATATGTGGTTAAGAGCTTAGAGATATTTGTCATTGATGTCAAAGGGGGAGAAAAGACATGTGAAAAATAGGTGATTATTTGAGGAAAAGAGCCATGTGGGGAGAAAGATTATGTGAAAGTATTGAGAAGATGAGTCAAATCCTAAGGGGGAGTAAGTGTCAAGAGTTAGCTACGTTGATGGTGTTTTTCACATCATGTGTTGCCATCAATGCCAAAGGGGGAGATTGTTGGATGTTGTAGTTGTGTTGCTGATATGTGGTTGTCATTTATGTCAACACTATTAGCATAAATTCATTTGAAGCTGTATATGTCGAGGATATTGAGAAAATTGTAAAGAAATGAGTTGCAGGTTGTTAGTGGTGAAGTGAAGTTTAGTATGTTAGTATGTTATGTACGTTGATGATCAAAGGTTGTGGACTAAAGGGTTTGTTGCTGAGTGTATCTATTTTATCCATGTCAAGTTTTAGAGATCTGCGTGAAGATTTGATCGAGTTATGAAGATTCTCATTCTGATATTTTTTTTGTTTCTTCAGTCGGTATTCCTAATTGAAGATGATGCTATTTTAGTTAGTTCAGTTACTGTGGATGCTTCTCTAGTGATTCATGTTGTTCGTAGATGTTTCTAGATCATGCTCTATCTTTTTTGCACGTTTGCATTGATCGTTGTGCGCATGGTTGGCGATTTTCCCTTGTGTGTTCATTTTTTTCTTATTCTTGGCCAACATAGTGTTTGTAGCGTGTTGTGGATCTTCGAGGAGAAATTGTGTAACACCCCTCCATTTTGGCTCTTTTGTTCGACAGTGTTCTTCTTTGTATGTTGTTTCTATTTATGCTATGACTTTGGAACTTGGTTTTATTTGATCACAATTGTTAAGCGATGTGTATGTTATATTTTGATGTGATGGTATTTTACTCTAATGTTATCTTTATGGCATGCTTTGGATTAGCTTAGAAAATGATGAGGGCACAGACTGAGACTTAGAAAATAACCCATAAATAAGAGGATAATTTTATTATTCAAAAAATAAAGCTTCTTACATATAGAGGGTCTCAAATCCCCAAGTTCTATAACACATGCAAGTTACAAAAAGCTACAGAATCACCCTTTCGCAATATGCGAGCTTGTCCCCAAAAAGTTACCCAAAAAATTAGAAACCCACCCATAAATAGAGATCCTCTTTAGTTTGGAGCCAAAACAACATTCAAATTTGAGTTTAGGTGGTTTGGCACCGAAAAATTACAACTTGAAGTTCAAATTTCAAAAGAACATTTGCAATTGTATCTTCTAAAAAGTGCACCAACTTCCCGGGGCCATAACTTTTGATCCGAGACTCTGATTCGCGAACCGTTTGAATAGTTGGAAAGGTCTCAAAGTCAATAATGCACTCAAAATTTTCTATGCCAATTTTGGCAAGTTTTGGGGCCATTCCGGAAAGTCTAAGTACCTCAAATCTAACTTAGAAGATTTTTAGGTGCAAATATGGGAAACTAAAATTGCAATATCTTTCAACCTAGGAATAGAAAATAAAAATCATAAATTGGGAATTTAATTATGACAAAAAGGGTATCCAAAAATGTAAAAACATCTAAAAATCAAGAAACTTGAAATTTAACTATTTTTGGGTGATGCAAGATTGCCCTTACACCACTGGATGCTCCTATATCAGACACCCAGGGTAATTTGAGAAGTTACCCCGTCATGTCTCAGATGGTGGAGGAAAACCCAAACGGTTGACCTCTACCTTAGGCAACCATGATGAATCTTCAACAGGAATTCCTTTCAATTTCACCATATATTCTTCATACTGCCTGTTCCTGGTACTCCTTCCCACATGACTATCTAGGATTTCTTCAATCTCCTCCTTTTCTGAAGTAGGTGCTGGAATCCCACACTGTTCCATCGTTGGTACTTCCTCCATTCCACCTTTATGATACTATATCAAATCTGAAATGTTAAACACAGAGGAAATGTTGAATCCATCCAACAACTCTACCTCATATGCATTCCCTGAATCATGCCTCTTCAAAATTTTACAGGGACCGAACTTTTAAATGTCCAGTTTGTTGCCATGATTTTAGCAGGCAACTCCGAATTGGATCCACATCCCTTCTGCATCACTTAATCAGGCTCCTTATACCTCTTCTTCCACAAATGCTTCCCTTGGCAACATGCTTGATAAATGCTTGTTAATATGTTCTCTCACCTTCGCGTGTATATCGCCAGTGTGTTCTACAAAATCGCCCGGCTTCAACATTTGTTTTCTTCTTGGTCCATGCTTCCCTCCAGTTAAAGCGCGGAAGGGCTGTTTTGGGGCTACCTCCATACACAATCAGGAATGGTGATCTACCAGTGCTTCTGTTGATAGAATTGTAGTAAGAAAATTCTGCTTGGGGTAGGATCAAGTCCCATCCCTTGGGTTTATTTCCCACCAAACATCTCAGTAGGTTACCCAGACTCCTGTTAACAACCTCGATCTACCCATCTGTTTGTGGATGGTGTGCAAAAGCAGACTTCAACTCTGTCTTCAACTAGCTTCCACAAGGGTCCATCTAAAATTGCCCACAAATTTGGTGTACAATGCGAAACAATGATACTCTTTGGGAATTATGTAGCTCACCACCCTCTTTGAGAAGAGACAAATTGACAATGTGGATGCATCCTTGGTTCTTCTAACATGGAATAAAATGTGCCATCTTCGAAAACCTATCAACCACCACAAAGACTAAATCATTCCCTCATTGTGTCCTTGGCAAACCAAGAACAAAGTTCATACTTATATCCTCCCACGGCCTCTCTGGTAGACGTAAGGGCTGATATAAGTCTATATTCGACTCACTCCTTTAGCCATCGGCCTTTAAAAGCTTTGTACAAACTTCTTCACATCTGTGACAACTAAGGCCAATAATAATGCTCCTTGCCCGTGTAATGGAAATGGGTCTTATCACGGTAAAATGTCTGCCATTCCTCACTATGCTTCTCCTTCTCCGGGTTCTCCCTCATGGAACTCTCGGGATACAGTAACTTCCCTTAAATAACATACCATCACGGATTATGAAATCCAACCACCTTGTCACCATCAGCGTAATGGGTTTACTTACAAACTTTCCAAGCCCTCGCAAAATCGTCTTATCACGATTCTTAAGTTCATTTGAACCCAACCACTTCCAATCATCTTTGTCATCAATGTATACTTTCTATAAGGCATCCACAACCCCTGACACCTCCTATGTTTCAAAACAAGACATAACTCTTACAAAACTCTACCATTACATGTACCTCACTTTTTAATTTTCCCGACTAATTTAGGAATTTTCCAGAAGGCGATGTCCGATTAAAAATTCACTTTTGGCAACAAATAATGTCTCCATTTCTTTAATGCTTGAACTATTGCGTAATGTGTAATATTAATTTGGAGGTAATCAAAATGAATTGAAGCAAAACCTAAAATGGAACATTATCTTGAAGAAATTAAACAAAGAAATAAAATAATCCTCGGGAGGCGTTCAAAATGCTTCTTCCTCTATCTCCGATTCAAAGTTTTGCTCAGTTTTGTAACCAAGCTCCGGCTTCTCAGAAAGTGGATCTAGGCCAAGGTATACAAGGAAGTTCTATCCTAGATGCTGATGAAAGTGAAAATGTTGACGGATATGAAGAGGGGCTGTAGATTATGCACAGAGGCTGTAAACAGAAGATGCTATGATATGGAATGGATATGACATAATTCTATGCTATGCTAATGCTATGATGCTAAAAAGGTTTATACTACTTGTAATTTGGCTATAGTTATTCTACTGAAAGCTTCTATATGATTTGGAGTACCCGACAGTCTTATTTATAGATTTTTGCAGGCACAATCCTGGCTGGAAAGGATCAACGGTTGTAAGATTGTCTGGTGGAATTGAAAGGTGGGAGATGGAGAGGTTGAGAAGAAGATGGAAGAGGTTGGAAGGTTGGAGAGAAGAATGGATTCTTGTCTTCAACCCATGGGAACAAACCTGCATAGAAACAGAGAAAATTAAATTTTCTGTTTTGACCGTTTTCTTCCACGGATGTTGAAGATAATCCCCAAATTAAATAAATAAATAAATTTATTTAATTTCATTTATTGAGTTTGATTTTTGATTTTTGCACTATGGAAGATTTAATTAAATATTTTGTAATATTTAATTGTAATGTGACTTTAGAATTAATTAAATATTTTAGAAATATTTAATTACAAATTGATATTAGAAGAATATATTTAGAAGAGAGGAATATTTAATCTTTTATTTGAATAAAAATATCCAAGTCAAGATTTATTGATAATTAATATAAATAAATCATAATGTTTATTTAATTAATTAAGAAATGAATAAGAAAAGATGATTAAATAAACTTATTTATTTAATCGAAATGAAAGAATGAATAATATAAATAAATTATTTAAATTTATTTATACGTAGATGAAATTGGAAGATTTTAATTAAATATTAAAAATATTTAATTAATTACCAGACAATGTGATGTGACCATTTTTGGGTGTATACATTTTGGCCCTCTTTGAAGTGATGTGTTTTACGCATTGCTTCAAAGAATTTTGAAATTTGCCCTAGATTTTGACTGTCGAAATGTCGATAGATATATGCCCCCGCGAACGATGAATCGTTTAAATTTTTGTGAATTTTTGATTTTTATTTTTTTTAGATTTTTGTGGATTTATTCAATTTTTATGATTTTGAAAATATCGATTCATCGTTTGAAAATAATAATGTGAAGAAATTGACCCGGAAAGATGTGAAATGAAAAATTGATGAATAAATTGCCCCTGCTATGTTAAAATGTGATAAAACCCACCAATTTTACCCTTATATAGGTTAAAAATGTCATTTTCCATGTCATTTTCAATTTTAACCTAGTAAAATTTGCAAATTTTGAGCTCTGAGTTGATAATTATGGCACTTCCCGTTCACCAGCATCGTTTTGAGCGTATCCGATGACATCAGCGACCAGCGCACTATGGACCTCCGATATGTATCTCGTGAAACTCTTGCTTTTTCAAAAAAATTCTGTTCATGGCACCTTTTTCAATGTTTGTGTGGATTTTTTGGTGTTTTAGCGCCCTTAAGGCTTTTCATAGCGCATTTGATATCTTTCGCAGTGCATATGATTCCTTAGCGCAATTGATATTTTTCGTAGCGCATTTGATATCTTTCACAGCGCGTATGATTCCATAGCGCATTTGATATATTTGGTAGCGCCTTTAATGTTTTTCATAGCGCGTATGATTCCATAGTGCATTTGATAGATTTGGTAGCGCCTTTAATGTTTTTCGTAGCGCGTATGATATAATAGCGCCCGTAATAAAAATCATAGCGTCTTTGATTAGTTCTGTAGCACCTATAATTCTATAGCGCCGATGATGAATTTTGTAGCGCATTTAACCAATTTTGTAGCGCCTTTAATCATATGTTGTTGTGACCAATAAATTTGTTCCCAAAGTTGTTGGAAAACAAATAAGAACTGATAGATTTGCTTTTAAAGTTGTTAAAAACAAATAGGACAGATAAGTTTGCTTCTAAAGTTGTTAGAAAGAAAAGTGATGTTGATTATCTGCTTTCCATGATGATGAAAAACAAATAGTTTGATTGATTTGTTTGCTTCTAAGGTTGTTAAAAACAAACATGATATTGATTATCTGCTTTCCATGACGATGAAAAACAAATAGTTTGATTGATTTGTTTGATTCTAAGGTTGTTAAAAACAAACATGATATTGATTATCTGCTTTCCATGACGATGAAAAACAAATAGTTTGATGGTCAGTTTTGATTGATATGTTATAATGATTTGATACTGATTTTGCTTTGATGATGTATCAACAGGAGAGATTGGGTGTATTGCAGTTACGAGAGACATTTCCGAGTACATGGACATTGATTCCATAGTTATTACAGTCAGACCGAGATGTGATTGAGGCCTGTGGACTGAGATCATTGCTTGATATGCCTGAGGTTCGCCTCAACAAGGCTTTATTGACAGCACTTGCAGAGCGGTGGCATAGTGACACCAACACATTTCATTTACCGACTAGAGAAATTACAGTGACCCCTGAGGATGTATATCGCATCTTGCGGATTCCAGTGATGGGAGAGATAGTTGTATTTGATAGCCGAGAGGTTGGAGGCACTGATTCTTTGAGACGGATATTTAGAGATGATCAGATCGCCAGATATTTCATTCCATGGGGTGAGATGACAGATACATATCCACCTTTACTAGCTGTACTTGCAGGATTCATTGGAGGTGTGTTATGCCCTGACCATAGGTCGAAGGGGTTTGGGATCGGGTGGGGTTGTGTTTTGGAGAGTATGGTGATGCAGGGGACATGATATGCGTGGGGTACATGCATGCTAGCCCACTTATATGATGAGTTACATCATATTGTTTATGGTAGAGGTCAGAGTTTTGCTATTGGGTGCTCATTACTACAGATATGGGCATGGGAGCACTTTACTGTTTTACGTCCATTGACTTGAGGGCAGCGACCAGCTGGTCGATCGTACAGATGGAGATATGCTCACATTATTGCTCAGCCGAGACTGGGAAAACTAGTACATTGGCATCGACTATTGGATAGTTTGGATACAGTATGCTGGAGACCATATTTAGATTGTGAGCCATGGCCAGAGGATGAGAGAGAGATGCTGTATGTATGTACTTCCAGATTTTTGATTGGGCAGACTCCATGGATTATTGAGAGATTTCTTGCTGGATGAGTATGTCGGTAGTTTGGATGGATTCAGGGTATGCCTGTGGGTTCGGCCATTTATTCACGACGACAGCTAGAGCTTGCTGTATGGGGTCCATGGATTTCGTATGAGACAGCGATGGAAGAGTTCACCAGTTTAGGAACGGTGATTTGGGATTACCGAGTGGATGTCCTTGATGCAGGGATGATACCAGAGTATTTTCAGTATGTCCTAGAGCATCCGGTACCACGTATGTTTGATCCTGATGAGGCTATTGCTCCTATTGTGGCATAGAGACGATGACAGAGAGACTCAGCGTCAGAGGATGACGATTCAGAGGATAGTGATGATGATGAGAGTGGAGGAGATGATGAGGAGGGAGGGGATGATGAGGAGGTTGGAGGCAGAGGTGATGGTGGTAGGGGCGATGATAGAGGTGGCAGGAGAGGTGGTAGGAGAGGTGGCAGAGGTAGTAGAGGTGGTAGAGGTGGATCACGGATGTGACACATAGATCCATCCTCTTCAGTGGATCCAGCAGTATCAGGTCAGATATCCTCTTTACAGAGTACAGTACAGAGTTTGCAGACCCAGCTAGCACAGGCACAGGCCTTGATTTCACAGTTGCAGGGACAGTTGACTTCGGTTACTGCGGAGAGAGATACAACGAGATAGTGAGGTGAGCAGGTCGTTGCTTTGGAAGATAGCCTATAGAGAGTAGCAGGTAGCACCTTGACTGGTGATATGATGAGAGAGGTGAGTAGAGCTACCCGGGAGGCTGAGTTTTACCGGACTAGATATCATGATGCAGTTCCACCTGATCAAAGAGAGAGTTATGCTCAGTCACGGTCTACTCATGGTCGCTCTCATACTACCAGTAGAGGTGTGACACAACCATTACCTCCAGGAGGGCCACCAAGGACAGGTGGAGCAGGTCCATCAGGGGCAGGTGGTACAGGTCCTAAACCAACTCCATTAGAGGATAGCACTGCCTAGTGTATTGTAGATGATATTTTCATGATATTCTGTTGAGACATTTTGTATACACCTTGAGAAGATCTCATTTTTGATGATGTTATATCATTTGTAGTTGACATCCTTGTACATTTTGACATTCATTTTTGAGATATATGAAATGCAACGATGATTTATGATGAGACAAATGTGTCTATTTCCTTATATGTATGATGTCTATTAATACATGATTGTATGAATATGATGGATAATATCATTTAGATATGTTTATGAATGTTGATTGAATTATGCTTTATTTTTGTGATTTATGATGCAAATATATATGAAATAATGTTTTTGTGAATGTCAAAATATACTCAGTCATGTATTTGAAATGATATAAACCATTTGATTCTTTGCCAGCTTTTTGGAAAATTTATGAATGAAAAATGCAGATTCTAACATGAATGCAATCTATACTAACCATGCAGAACATTCATACAATATTTCCATTTGGAGAGCTTATTCATGCTTTTTGTATCATCATAGAGCTTTGAAATGTTGAAAGTTAATACAAGCATCAAAGGGTATGTTAGCACCAATGATGACCTGAGTATTGCTTGCATAAACAGACAAGAGTTAACCTGTTTCCCATGTAAATTCCGAAATGTCATCAATGATCCATGATAGAGCATGTCTCGCGACCAATTTGCATATTACTAAAGATTTCCTCACAAACAGCAGACAAATAAAAATCATACTCCTTCCTTGCTTTTCTAGTTCAGTACATCATTGAATCACTCTAGAGATATGATAGAAAAACCAAACAACCATTCAAATCTTGCTTAAAGTATTTCAAACATTTATTCAGATTAAGATCATCCAAATTTGGTTATCATCATTAGTGTTCTCATTTCAATAGTCATTTAAATCATGTCGCGTTAATGTCAATTGGTATTGAATAAGCATGTTGTGGTTGATTTGATACGACCATGTTTGCTATGTTTTGGCAAACTATTTTATGTCTATTTGTGATGTTCAAAAAGCTCATTGCCCCTCTCTTGTTCATTCAGTGGATGATTCTGCGCTTTTACCCCCAGTGTAAACACAACCCAAAGATAAAAGATATGTACAAATTTCATCAAGCCATGATGAAACATAAAAATCCTCGTCATATGATATGGATATATACAGATGATAGATATAGATGGATGATGCCTAAAGTGAATGCAAGACATAAGATAATAGATGGAAAAGCCTATTTTGATCACAAATAGCGCCCGTTTACCAGGTTTTCACCACTTGTCTTTATTGCACTTTTTCAGGATCTTTTCTGATTTTTTTGATTTTTTCAGACTTTTTATGATATTTTTTTATTTTTTCACGACTTTTTATAATTTTTTTGATTTTTTCAGGACTTTTTATAAAAAAAAATTTGATTTTTTCAGGACTTTTTATAATTTTTTCTTCATTTTTTCAGGACTTTTTAGACATAGAACTTCTTCAAATGAATACTATTGATCGGTTCTTCAAACAGGTCCCCTTCTAACGAGGATAACTAATATGC
>VDFB02015755.1:0-25251 GCA_007258455.2 Sequoia sempervirens
AGGTTTCAAAGGGTAAGAGGAGGTCTCATGGTCATAAGAAGAATTTTTTTTTCTAAAGTACTTACAACTTAAGGAACAAGACCATTTTAGAAGAATTGGTCAAGTTTAAGGGCAAGGAGCTGGTTAAGCCTGCAAAGAAGGCTAGGAAAATAGACAAGAGTCATAGGGCCTTCCTAGGAAAACATAAGTCTCCCATTGTACTCTTTGATAGTCCTTCGGATGCTAGAGGAGACATTGACTCTGGATATGGCCAGTATCTTCTCTCTGGTGCCATATGTAAGCTCTAATGAGGATGTGGTGATGGTTCCTCCAATTTCATCATGAAAAAGGAGTGGTTGAGCAAAATTTGATGCTGATGACTCGAAATAGAGTCTTCTCCTTGTTTTTTTTTTATGATACCATGGTCTTTACATAGGATGCGCTCTTTTCAACATGTTCATGGTTTTGGTCTTTTAATCTTCCATGCTGATGTGGAAGTCCTCTGGCTAGTATGATACAAAATATTTTGTTCAACGTGGATGTAGTAGCAACAATTAACGGTACTCTATTCATGATTTTTGTCTTTTTCCTTCCCCTACTTTCAAATGATTACATAAAACCACTTGGGGAATCTCTCGAAATCGGTTGAAACTAGGTTTTGAAATGAAATGAAATGTAATTGTAACTTAGCCAGATGCTTGTTGCTCCCCTATTTATAAAGGGGATTTCATGGCTGAAAGAAGAGAGTTCATAAAATTTTGAGTCTAAGAAAGGTCTAGGTAAAGGCTATGCTCAGAGAGTAATAGAATGAAAATAGACAAGTTGTTGAATATATCAAAAGCAAAGTCTAGGATATGAGTCATAATGTATTTTGATCTTAAAATGGTTTTACAAAGTAATATCAGTAATGAAATAAAATACTAGATCTAAAATATGTGCTCTCTTGTGTATTTTCCTCACAAATTATGAATGAAATTGTTAATTATAATTTCATTTGTCTTCTACCATTTGCATTGAATGAATGGGTTTGTTTATGCTTCAATTCAATGAGTTGATTTAATGCTAAAATAAGATCATTGGTTTGTGGGAAAATGATATAAGATTTGGTAAGGAAGCAATGTTTTAAAATGTAGTGAGTTGGATGCCACAAAGTAGCATGCCAATAGTCCCCTTATTATTGATTGATTGCAAAGTATGACTCCAATGTTCTGTTAGACTAGGCACTGGTCTTTCCTTTAACTTATCTTGTGATTGACTGAGCTAGTGTTGAACCTGGCTAGAGATTTGGAATGGGAATGAATTCATAAAATATTTTAAATCACACCATATAAACCTTCAATAGTACTATATTCCCTGCAATGAATAGCAATTTCGTAAGAGGTCTACCAAGCCTTTAATGATATTTTCTTATTTGCACTTCCTAAGGAATACATCTATGTATGGAAATGATTTTGATCAAGTAGGGATATTATGAACATAAATAGGATTACCTCTTAGGTTTCACAGATCCTGAAGAGAAGAAGTGGGGTTTTAATGCTTCACATAGGTGTTGGCCAATCCTCACCCTTACTAACAATTGAGTTTTGGTAGATTCATAGGTAATGGATGAGATTATGTTTGGTTCATAAAAAATAACCAACAAGAGGGTAAAATCCATCATTAGAGGCCCCAAAAGTAGTTTAGAAGAGGTTTACAAAGACCCATTCACCCATGATGACCCAATCTTGCTACAACACTCAAATCCAACTTATGGTGATAGGTACACATCCCTCTATTCCCCCCAGATCTACTTGCAAGTTTTTATTATAGTATGTTCATTATAGGAATTTAGCATTTTTATATTAGGTAATACAATTTAACTAGTATAATCATTAAAAATCATTACTAATCCATTTTCAAGACTCTAAGATTGTAGACCCAAGCTTGATTGGCTCACCTCTCTGGTTGAAAGTTAATCTATGTGCCTTGTTGATCTACATTCTAATGAAATCTTTAAAAAGGAGTTTAAAGAGAAAATTTAGTTTTACACAACTAAAATTAAGGGGACCTCTCCCCTTTTATATATTTCAATTTGGTGAACCTAACATTTTGACATCACAAGACTTCTAAAAATTGCATTCATTCACTCTAGAACTAGATCTAGATTTTGTTTTGCATTGTTTTGTATTTCTTACTTAGGGTTTTATATTTGCATCATAAATTTTCATAAAAATTCAAAAATATTACATGTCTTATTGCATCATAGCATGCATTAGGGTGTGTTTTAGTCAGTTAGAACATATTTTCATTTAAAATTTCTTTCAAAAGTGCAATTTTTTGTTCAGACATTATCATACATTTGCATTACACTTGCATTGAGGAATTCTAGAAAAATAGTAAATATCATAATTTTTTGCAAATAGGAACAATAACCTTAAACACCAACTTAAACATTCATTTTCTCAAATTTTAGAACCTTGTTCAAAGACTTTGGCACCCATTGGAAATCTTGTCCTTGTACAGGAGCTTTAGTAACTTTTTCACAATTGCCTATCTTTGTTTGCTCAAGATGTAGGCACTTGCAGATCTCTGTCTGCGATTCATAATTGTATGTTTTACACATTTTTCACTTAGATTATAAAAGTGAAAGGAAATTGCAATATTTATGTTTCAATATTGCATCAAAAATCAACATTTCTAAGTCCTTACATCTTATAACTAGCCATTTATTGTAGTCTAGATCTAAAACTTGCATCCAAAATTGTTCAAACATCTTCAAAAATTTTGCACACTTGCATTTTTCCTCAAATAGGCATAAATTAAGTAAATTTTGGGAAATTACTTATTGATTAAACTATTTGAAAGTAAAATTATAGTCCTCAATTAGTTTAGTACGCAATCATTTTGAATTTCTTGAACCCCTGATCAAGACTCAGATGCCCTTAGGTGATTATGTCCTGTTATTTTGGCATAGGCCAACTTTCTGTGATATAATACTCTTAGGAGCCTCTATCCAAAGTTTTTGCTTGATTTTTCTTCACTTGTGTAATAACGATCTTAACCTCATTGCAACATTTCATTATGGATACATTTTTTTGTAACATTTGGATGTCCTTGAAAGCTTTGGTTGATATTTCAAGCTTTGTGTTTTGTGGTGATCCTAATTCTAAAAAATAACATTTGTAATCCTCCACTTCCCAATGAATTTCCTCATGACATAGATATCTTAGGAGAAGATGAGAAAAGAATGAATGAATTCATAAATAAATCCTTGCATAACCTAAAAAAAAATACAACCTTTTATCCTTCGATGTAATGTCCTAATAACCAATGTTAACAACCAACACCTCCGATCATTACTAAACTTGACATGTTTAACCTTTCATATCTTGAAATTGAATCAAAAACTATGCCTCATCCTTGGACCATGAATAGACCCATTAATAGTGGTAATAGTGAAGATATACTTATTGATACTCCACTATCTTATGAGAACAAAGTCACCAACACACCCATTAGCTTGGAACAACATTACAGTAAAGGATTTAGAATCTTGAGAAAACTAGGATGTGACATAAACAATGAGCATGAGATCCATTCTCTCTCCAAAAGAACACCATCAAGAGATACTAAAAGACTAGGTTACTAAGATCCTCCACTACAAATATTTATTCCAACCAAAAAATATAAACTTAAGAAGTTACCCCTTGTAGTAATGAAAAAAGTATCCCTTTTCCTTAATTTGAGAATAATTGTCATTGAATTAAACTAATTTTGTCTAGGTTTAGTGTTGTAATGTGTTGTACACATTCACATTGAATCTAGGTCCCTTTTTAATAAAATGTACTAAACTTGTACCCTATTTTAGGTGTTTTAAAGTGTTGTAACACACTTTCACACTTATCTAGGGTCCTCTTAATTAATTATGGTTAATTAGAATTAATTAGACCTTTTAATTCAAATTTAAGCCTTATTTGTGACACCTCTCGAGGATCCACCCCGACACCCAACTTTTAAATCACATAATATTTAATTGGGAAAAATCAAGGTCCTACAAATTGGTTCTTGGACCCATTTTCCCTAATTCATGAATCCTACATGGGTTTTTTATGTAACTTCACTCCCTGAAGGCATGATCCTGGAAAATTATGTGAGGACCCATTCGCTCTATGTGGTGAATGTGTCCTCCCTTAATAAGGACCCCCTTTTTGAATTTGGTTTTGGCAAGATTTTAATAATATTCATTTCCAGATTTGGTGTCAGCTTGAATTATTTGAATTTCAGGGTTAATCTCTTGATTTAGTGTAAATATGGGGTTAATTCACCTAGTTTCATCCTAGATTTTCATGAGCACTCAAAAGTACCTTCATAAGAGCATTATAGAGTTTACAAGAGAATTTTCAAAGGAATTTCAAGGTAGATTATCAAGGTTTTATTATAGCAATTCAAGATCATTTCATCATTTCTAAGGCATAGTGCATTCAAACATGTTGTTGAGCTAAGATAGTTTATGTAGCATTGAGGATCTACTTGTAAGCGTTGTTAACATCTTATGCATGGATCAAGATATACATTCTTTATGGCCACCTAATTTTAGTGTCAGATAGAATTTTTCGTCCACTAGGGTTTAGGACCTAGGGTAACAAGCTTTCTTTACTCACATTCAAGGATGCCCTAGAGATTTCGATCAAATGATGATAATGGGAAAAAGAGATCTACTAAGGGACTATCCTAGGATATGTTTAGAGATTAATTAAGGATAAATGAGAATTTCACCACCAAGTTTAAACTTGGAAAAGATAATGAAATGCAAGATGAAATACAAAACCCTAATATGATGCAGACTTGAATTAGATAACCTAGAAATGCATATGAAACATAATAGAAAGTTGTGAGATGAATTGTGTGCACCTAGAAACTTGAAGATGACTGGAAGGAGTCCTAAAATGCTATGAATTCAAAATTTTTGACCTAGTAGGACTCATTCTCCCTTCTGGCCGAACCAGTTCTAGTTTTGGATTTTTGCATAGGAGCAAGTTTCAAACAAAATGGTATCTAAATATGCAAAGATCTCTGAAATACATCTATAGTGGGACTCATTTGCCACTTTAGGCGAAGGAGTCTAATTTAGATTTTTTGGAACTTTAAAGTTCTAATCTACACCTCTCAATCTACTCAATCTGCTTCTCTAGGTTTCTAGATCAGAAACTTTGATTTCAGGGTTATAGATGACCTTTTTGTGAAGATTATGACCTTGCAAATGGAGATACAACTCAATAAACTTGCAAACTAATCCTCAATGATCTTGAAGTCTTCAAAGCACCTAGATTTTCAATCACACAAAGAGAGAAAAATTGCTGATTGTTAGGGAATAGGGGTTTTCCTTGGTCAAACCCATTTTAGGTAATTAAACAAAATGATGAAATAAACAACAACATGAAACATGAATAATGATACCTTGAATAATTCCTTGTAAATGATGCTTTGTAAATCTACAACTCAACATGACATTTCCATGAAGGATGTAGATCTTGATCTTGAAAATAGTACAACAATGCTTGATCTTGGATCTTCAATGCTACATCACAACACTAGCTCAATAACATGCTTGATGCTTGATATGCTTGACATGATGATGGATCTTGAATTGCTACAACAATTGATGAATAATATTCCATTGAAGACACTTGAATGCCCTTGTGACTTCTTGAATGCTCTTGTGAACTCAATTTTCTACAATGAATGCTCTCACAAAAGTCTTGGGTGAAAATGAGTGAAAGAACCTTATATTTATACTCAATTATGCAAGAATTCCTTAAATTACAACACTACAAGACGACATCAAATCTAGGACATAATACCACCAAGAGTTTGAAAAGATTTCAATTTTGGGCCACACATGACTCATTCTCCCAAGATGGAAAATGAGTCCCATCTGGCATAATGTATGGGACCAAAAATCAAAAGTTCTTAGAAAGGTGTAAAAATAGATTTGGGACTCAAAAATCTAGGTGGGAATCATTCGCCCAAGGTGGAAAATGAGTCCTAGATCACTAAATTTGGGCGACACAAGCCAAAAACACCTAAATTATGATTGGGTAATGATTGGTGTCAGGGTTATCCTCAAAAAGATGCATTAAATGAGGATTGTGGATGCAAAATAGGGCCAATTAAAGCATATGAAAGCCCAATTATTAATGAAAAGCCTACAAAAGTGTGAAAGGGTGTTACAATACTTTATAACGCTTGTAATAAGACAAGATAAATTTTAAAAAGAGATTTATTACTTGTAATTAATTAAAAGACCTTAGAAAATTGTGAAAGTGTGTTACAAAAATTCACAACACTTAAGCAAGGTACCATTGATGTTCATTTAGTTCACAAGGGCCCATGACCTAATGTGAATATGTGAGGAAAATTATAACACTAAATTGAGGTCAAGTTAAGGGGACCTTTTTCTATCATTATAGTTAGATTGAAGATTTACATTCCAAGAAAACTTCCAAGTTATCAACTTTCCATTGTTTCATGTTCATGCTTCAATTTCATTATTTCATCATTTGGTTTAATTACCTACAAGGGTTTTGACTTAGGAAAAAACCTATTCACTAACAATCAACAATTTTTTCTTCCCTTGAGTGTATGTCTGCAAATTTACAGAATGAAGATCAAGAGGAGAATATGTTTCAAGCACAATTATCAAAGTTGTCAAGTTGCAAGATTGATTTTTATAGTGCAAGAACAAAGAATTGAAGCTATAAATTTTATTTCAAGTTTTTGGGAGTAGAGAACTGGGAATCTAAGAGTGTAGACATCAAGGAAAATAACCAAGATCTGAGTTTTAGGAACCCTAATGAGGACCCATTCACCACTAAAGGAGAATGAGTCCTTTGTTCCCTAAAAATAGGCTTCTTGCAACAAGGTACACACCATTTTAAGCTCTAAAAACTCTCCTCATAGTTCCTATAATAATTAGGGCTAGTTTTTTATTGTTGTTTGCATCTTATAACACACATAATTGAGTGTTTTATTGGGAGATTTATTGGTTCATCACTTTGATTAACTCATTTTGATGCAAACCCTCATTTTCCCTAATTAAGCATTTTGGTGAACCCGACTCATTGAATATTGTAATTTTCTAATTTTGAAGTCTTCCATTACATCCTAGATTAGATCTTACACTCATTTGCATTTAGATTTGCATTGAATTAGATCTCATTTAGGGTTTTCATTGCATTGAAAATTGTATCTCATTTAGGGTTTAGATTTGTATTGTTTTGCATCTCTCTAAATTTGAAAAATACAAAAACAAATTAGTCATTGTGCATATCATTTATATCTCATAAAATTGCATTTGAAAAAAAAAAAATTGCATTTCAACCCAGCTCTTTGCATACATTATTTCATTGCATTTTCACATTGCATTTCTGGAAAATAAAAAACTAAAACTTATTGCCTCAAAACTAGAACTGAAAGACATTACTAAAAGCTTGAAAATCATCCAAAAACAATTTAAAAATACCTGAACATGACCCATTCACCCTTACTGATGAATTAGTCCTTGATCAGGCCAAACCTGAACCTTTTGGATATGAAAAAAGCATTAAAAATCACTCTAAAATAAGTAAAAACATCTTAGAAAAAAACCTAACCAGGACCCATTCACCCTTATTGGCGAATGAGTAAGGGTGAATGGGTCCCTGTTTGATCCTGATTTGTATTTTCTAGAAATTAAAATCTCAGTTATAGGCTTTTGTTTGGTGCTGTTACTTTCCTGTTTTAGTTTCTTGATTTTTTCTCTCATCAAATTAATTACTTTTAGCTTTTAAATTGCTTCATTTCAATGCATTGTTAAAATTAAAAGTTGCATTCAAACATTTCATTTTCAGTTTACTACATTGTGTAATCAATAAATTTCATTACTTATAATCTAAAAATTGTATTTCATTCTAGCTTGTTGCATTACCCCTTTGCTATTTTATGGTTTTCATACTGGGGTTGTAAAAATTGTATGAGCTTTACAACTTGGTGTCCTATTAGCAATACTATTGTAAGACTAATTTTGAGGCTCATGTCATCCCGTGATATCTCACTTGTCATGGATCTTGGATTTTCTAGCTCTCTTTCTAATAGTGTTGATAATCAACCCTCCATGGCTCATAATTTGCATACTTCACTTCCCATGACTTCACCTACTACAATCAATGTGCATGATGTCATAGAAAAACTAGATGAATAGCTAGAAAACTTCCAAGATTGCATCCTTAGTGAAAGCATAGACATCAACATGGTTCCCCTTATATAAAATCTAAGGAAGATGCTTAAAAATAAAAATGAAAAACAAATTCTCTGTAGACTTAGTTGCTTATTTCATGAGTATTTGAATAAAAAAACAACAATAACATGCATGCCATGGTAAACCTTATTGAAGCTAGTGAAACTAAGAATGATGTGACGAATGTTGACACATATGATGATAATATGGATACTATTGAACAACGTCTCACAAATAATATGGTAGCATTTATCAAAACTAGACCTCGTAAGGGTTCAAATAGAAAGCCTCTTGAAATTGCTTTCTCACAAAATGACATACTTAAATGTGCACATTATGGTCCTCTTTACATAGCTAGCCAAATCAATGATAAGCCCACTAATGGGATATTTTGATCTTGTCTATGGAGAGAATGTGATCACTGAAGAATTCTTATATGTACATGAGCTATATCAAGAAACATATGAAAAACTGAAAGAATGGATCAAGATGCATAATGGGTCTGCTTTCCCTACGATAGGATCAATATATACCCCTTTAAAAGTTGGATGAAAAACAATGTCTCATTTTCCATCATTCTGCAATTGGACCAATTTCATGTGAAGCTAGGCTATCCATGGCTTCGCTCCATGAATTCCATCCCTACGATTGTGCATAAATGTGTAAATTTTCCATTTGGTAATGACATTTTTACTTTACATCATAGTGGATTTAATCTTGCCTCGGCTTGGGGGAATTTTTCATTAGATTTCTTTTGGCCCAAGCCTATGGAACCTATCAAGCCTTGTGAGGATTTCTTTTCCAAATCATATCAAAAGTTTAAGGAAAATTAAATAGAAGAATTATCCCTTTGAAACACACATCAACCTATAACTAAAACACCTATTCTTGATGAGGCAATTATCAAACCACAAGCCCTTCAAAACATAAAAGAAAAACCTATAGAAAAACCTCCTAGAATTTCCTACAAGAGACCGAGAGATAACACAAACAATCCTATTGTCCCTCCTAGAGTCAAACAAATTTAGAAATTCAAAGAGAAAGTGGTTGAACAAACTGCTGTGGTTTCTTCTATTCCTCCCAAGGAAGAGAAGCAACCTATATGATTGATAAAAACAATCTTACACAAAAACAAATTGAAAAAAGATTGAGACACAATCGAAGTGCTATCTAGAGAGCATAGGCATAGATAACGTGCTATTCCTAGTAGATTACAAGTTACTCAAGAAGACAAGAACACCATTAAAAATCAAAATCCAAACCTACCTAAAGCAATGCATGATGACTCTACACCCTCACTACAACATAAACAAGAACATTCCATGTACATTGTCCTTTGAATTCCCATTGTGATAAATCTAGATGATGAAATTGACTTTTTAAAGATTGATGAAGAAGTGCATGATGAGTTGAATACATTGTTTTCTTCTTCTATGAGCTTAAATAAAAAATCTCCTAGAAAGAGTGTTTAACCTGGTGTTTCTCGTAGTTTGGAACTTGTCCCTTTTTCTAGTTGTCCACCTTTCATTTATATTGAACGAGATTGGGATGCAGATGACCTGCTTTAGGTTGACTCACATGTGCCTTATTAGTCTTTTTCTTTTTCATTTTTTCTTTATTTGATTGTATGTGCATAATGTGATCCCCTATGTTTTTTGGTTTGATGTATCTCTCATTTTTTATGCATTCCTCTATATGTACCTTCATTCTTCTATATGTCATTTTTCTTGTGTTTTCCTTTTGGGGACGACATAAGGCGTTGAGACATTTAGGTCTCTTCCATGTTGACCCAATTTTTTTTATTTATCTTATTCATTTACATCTTGTGTTTTCCTTTTGGGGATGACGCAAGGCGTCGATACATTTTAGTCTCTTCCATGTTGACCTGAAAGGATTTTTCTATTTTTTTCTCTATTTATGTCATTCTTCTAATTCTATGATTATTTGGGGAATGATGACAACTCCATGATCTATGACAACATCGTAGCAAGACATATTGACCCCAAATCTATATATCCCTTATGTATTTGTGGGGATAACCCTTCCTTCCTACTTCATGATGCAACTTATTTCAGAAACATATGACTTGGCATAGGTTTTTTTGAGGAAAGCTCTGATGTCCTAGGACAAAACATTGGCTACTTTAAAGAAATTTCTCACAGTAATGGTGCTAGCAACTGCTTTAAAGTGGGGGGCATACATCGATGAACTCCTTCAAAAAATTTCATGGCATGATTTTCCTTTATCTTGTGATGTGTCCTTTTCTTTGTGGTCTCATTGGGTTTGATTTCCTCCAAGAGTGTATGATCTCCCTTTGTGGCATGATGTGAATGAGGCATCCCATAAGTGGTGATCTAATATCCTTGGCTTGTCCTCTCTTTGAGACATTAGGCACAATTCTCCCTAAGAATAAGACCTTACACGAACAAAGAAAAATCCCATTTAACAATTTTTTTTACAGACATGACATTACAAAAGCATTTACAAAAAGCATTACATTATGGTGCCTTATTGAAGTTTTTAGGAGGATAACTTTGATATGGTATGGGAGGCTAATATGATTCTCTCATTTGCAACCTTGTTGGGATAACTCACCTAGTGGAAAGACTAAGGTTCCACTACCCCAATATGAGCATATACATATTTTGGGATAACTCACCTGGTGGATAGACTGAGGTTCCACTACCCAAGAGTGAGCATACATAATTAGGACAACTCACCTAGTGAACAGACTCAAGTTCCACTAGGCCAGAGTGAGAAACACATCTTTTGGACAAACAACCTCATTCCACATCACGTTGAAATGGTTGTGATTGATCCTTTTGTGTTTCTTTATATTTCTTGGCATTTGACAGGGTATGATCATGTGTCTTTGTTATTGTTGCATACTTAAGTGTCTTGAATGTCTACTTTAGTGTGAGTTTGACATGTTGTCACCTCTCACTAAAGTTTGGGGAAAATGTAGAAACAAAAAAAGTATCCCTTTTCCTTACTTATTTGGGAATAATTGTCATTGAATTAATCTAATTTTTCCTAGGTTTAGTGTTGTAATGTGTTGTACACATTCACAATGAATCTAGATCCCTTTTCAACAAAATGTACTTAACTTGTACCCTATTTTAGGTGTTGTAAAGTGTTGTAAAACACTTTCACACTTATCTATGGTCCTCTTAATTAATTATGGTTAATTAGCCCCTTTAATTCAAATTTAAGCCTTATTTGTGACACCTCCCAAAGATCCACCCTGACACCCAACACTTAAATTACATAACATTTAATTGGGAAAAATAAAGGTCCTAGAAATTGGTGCTAAGACCCATTTTACCTAAGTGGTGAATGGGTCCTCCCTCTATAGGACCCCCCTTTCTTTGTAAATTCTACATGGGTTTTGACGTAAGTTCACTCCCTAAAGTTATGGTCCTAGAAAATTGTGCAAGGACCCATTCACCCTAGGTGGTGAATGGGTCTTCCCTTAATAAGGACCCCCTTTTTGAATTTTATTCTGGCAGGTTTTTAATAATATTCATTTCCAGATCTGGTGTCAGTTTGAATTGTTTGAATTTTGGGGTTAATCTCTTGATTTAGTATAAATATGGGGTTAATTCACCTAGTTTCATCCTATATCTTCATGAGCACTCAAGAGTACATTTAGAAAAGCATTATAGAGTTTACAAGAGCATTTTCAAAGGTATTTCAAGGTAGATTATCAAGGTTTTATTGGATCAATTCAAGATCATTTCATCATGTTCAAGGCATAGTGCATTCATACATATTGTTGAGCTATGATAGTTGATGTAGCATTGAGGATTTACTTGCAAGAATTGTTCACATCTTATTCAAAGATTAAGATCAACATTCTTCATGGCCACATCATGTTAGATTGCAAATCTATATTCCAAGACAACTTCTAAGGTATCAAAATTCAATTGTTTCATCATTTGGTTTAACTACCTACAAGGGGTTTTCCTCTTTGAAGCAATGTGTAAACATATCACTTCAAAGAGGGGCAAAATGTATACACCTAAAAATGGTCTAAATAATCTAATTAAATAAATACAAGTTATTTAATTAATTAACCTTTTAATTTTTCTACTTATAAATAAATTATAAATTTATTTATATAGTTCACTTTCTTTAATTCTTCTATCTTAATCCTATTATTCTAATCTTAATTAAATAAAAAAATCTAAATAGTTTGTTTTATTTAATTAATATCTTCTTACTAAATTTGAATAATTCCAAAATTTGAATTTAGTCACATGTCTACATCTTTTTCCTCATTCCAACTCATCATGTGTCTCAACAAATTGAATATTTCAAATATATTTAATTTGGGATTATCTTCAACAAATTCTGAAACAAACTTGAGACACTCGGCTCTCTTCCTCCATTTATTCTTCCAAACACTTGGCAAATTGTTTTACTAAAGGGAACACTCTCCTTGATTCTCTCCAACTTCTTCATCCTCCACCGTTCATCTATCTAGATCAAATCTAGATCATTGCTTGCTGCCACATCATAATATGCTTTGGAAAATCTATAAATACAACCTCTTTCTACAACAAATGGATCCCAAATTTGAGCAATCTTACTCTGCAGAAATTCCATTAGAGCATTTGAGCATCTTAGCAATTAGCAATTAGCATTTTAGAAGCATATTAGTTTAAAATCATGGTTTTATCCTTAGTTGCATATTAGTTTCTATAGTTTCATTAAATAATTATCACAACATAGCTTTCATTTTCATACAACATCATTATCATATCACTCATCAATCATATATCAATTAATCATGTAGGAATAGATTTATCACATTTCTAGCATCTCATTCTTCAGGTTGTCATTCTAACAATCATAGTGCATACACAATATGAGAGCCTTTATGATTTAATAAATCCTTGAAGATAGAGAACAATGGGCTGACATTGATAGATTTATTATTTTGATTTGATTATTGTATTTGAATTCTCTAATATAATGTCTCATTGATTGTGTTGTATTAATTACTTTTGAACTCACACACTTTACAATTTACAACACGATAACAACAATCAACAAGTTTTTCTTCCCTTGAATGTGTGTTTTCATATTTAAAGGTTGAAGATCAAGTGGAGAAGAATTTTAGAGCACAATTATCAATGTTGTCAAGTTGCAAGATTGATCTTTATAATGGAAGAACACAAAATTGAAGCTACATAATTTATTACAAGTTCTCAGGAGCTGACAACCAGGAGTTCGAGAGTGCAAACATCAAGGAAAATAACACATATCTCAAATTTAGGAACCCTAATAGGGACCCATTCACCACTAAAGGCGAATGAGTCCTTTGTTCCCTAAAAGCATGCTTCTTGCAGCAAGGTACACACCATTTTAAGCTCTAAAATAGTTGCTATAATAGTTAGGGTTAGTTTCTAATTGTTATTTGCATCTTATCACACATATAATTGAGTGTTTTATGGGGAGATTTAGTGGTTCATCACTTTGATTAACTCATTTTGATGTAAACCCTAATTTTCCCTAATTAAAAACCCCTCATGCATTTTATAACTATGATTGAACAAGCCTTAGAACCACTTCTCAAACTAGGAAAAATTACATTGCCACCTAACCGTAAACAAGTAGATAAGAAAGGAAAGAGTAAAAACATGTATTGTTATGTATATCATATAACACTTGGACATCTTATTGATGAATGTTGTTGTTTGAAGAAGAAGTTAAGAGAATTTGATCCTTATGTGGATCAAGTTGAACATATAATTTGTTAACATTCATTGTTATTTGGTTTTTTCCAATTTGGTAGTTGTAGTGTCATAGAATGCTCACTACCATACACAAGGATATAAAATATTCTTTATACAATCATCTTTCATTTGTAAATTTTTCTTAGCTTTGTCCTTACACTTGGGGGGCGACGGGTTAGGTAGCCTTGACTAGGTGCATTCCTTCTAGCAAGGGATCCCACTTTGTTTCTCCTTAAAATGTTAGTGTAGTAAATAGACTAATATTTTAGGGGGGACATATAGTCCCCACTCATTGTTTACATGAGAATAGTCCTGTCTTAGTGATGATACAATACATCTCTTAGGAAGTGTGATCTTGTTAATCAAATTGTGGCCTTCTTTTTCTATGATTAGTGTCTCCTTTGTGGTGATATTAGGCCTGATATCCCTCAAGAGAGTGGCCTTTCTTGGCATATGGCATTCCCCTTGGTGGAAATGCTATGAATGGTATTCCCTAAGGTGTGAATTTCTTTACTCATGATTTTTCCTCTCTTGGTGGTGATGTCATGAGTGATATCTTTGAAGGTGTGACCTTGTGTATAATAAGAAAATCATCTTTGTTATTATCCCTTATGGTGGTGTTGATATAACATCTCTTGATTTTTTAGCCTTATCCTATTGTCATGCATCCCCTTCGGCGAGTTTTATGCACCCCCTAGGGTGAGTTTTGTTGCATCCCTTGAGGTGATTTTTGTTTCACCCCCTAAGGTGACTTTTATTGCACCCCCTCAGGTGAGTTTTATGCACCCACTAAGGTGAGATTTTTCTACCCCTTGAGTTGATTTTTTGCAAGATAGTTCGTGGATTCAACATAGTGGATCTCTTCAACATTTGTACAATTAAACCCCTCTTGACATAAATTTTTTATTTTAGTGTGAGTCCGAGCATAAGTTCATACTTTAACTAAAGTGAGGGCTAAATGTAGCATCATAAATTGTCACGCATGATAATTTCACACTATATTTTTCTCCCCCTAAGTTATTAAGCCTAATTGCATCCTTAATTTCCTAATATTATGTATTCCATAGCCTATTTCTACCACTTTTTTAAAAAAAACTGAAGCATTAAACAAATACAACCAATTATTATTTTACCCCCAACACCAAATATCCTAGAAATTCAGGCTAGGACCCATTTTCCCAAGGGCGAATGAGTCCCCTTTCTTAGCTAGAACCTAATTTTTAATATGTCAGAGTGGTCATCTTAACATTCAAATTTCAAATTTCAAATATTGGCTATCGAGATTTAATTTGTAGAAAATTGGATAAATGCCTATAAATACCTAATTATTTTGAAATCTAACATATATGACTACAATTCATAATCAAAATTATGATCAAGATCACTATCAAGAAAGTTAAGAGAAATATTTTAGAGCATTATTGTAGCAATTCAAGATCCTAACATCATGTCTAATTCTATGTGATTTTATGTATTTTATGTTATCATTGTTTTGTGAAGGCTAACACTTTTGTAGGTCTCCAAAGCATTCAAGCAATCAATCAAGCAAGATCCAAGACCATGGAGTGATGTGTAAGACTTTAGTCCTTCAAGGAAGCCATTGAAGGGTGGTGAGTTGTAGCACTTTGTGATTTCATCATTCATTCTTTTCAATTATCCATTTATCATCAACATTTCCATTGTGGACTTGTGGAAATACTTACATGGGGTTTTACTAAGGAAAGCCCCTAAAATGGCCCATCTTTTCCTCTCTTTCTGAATGTGTAGATCTTAGGTTGAAGAGGAGTGAAGGAAGATTTAAATAAAATTGTTAATTGTTGCATTCATTGTCACAAGCCTTGTCAAGCCACATAAAATCACTTATAGAATTCATTGACAACATTCGAAAAGACCCCAAAAGTAGTTCAAAATAGGTTTACAAAGACCCATTCACCTAGGGGTGACCCAATCCTGCTACAACACTAAGATCCAACTTTTGGTGATAGGTACATAGCCCTCTTCACCCCCCATATTTGCTTGCAAGTTTCTGTTATAGTTTTTGCATGAATAAAATTTAGCAATTTCATACTAGGTCATACAATTCAATTAGTCTAATCATTGTAAATCATTGTAAATCCATTTTCAAGACTCTAAGACTATTGATCCAGGCTTGATTGTTTCACTTGCATGGTTGATGTAGACACCTAGAAATTATCACTAAGCTTGCGAATTTATTAAAACCCCCTTTTCATCTTCAATAATTAAATAATATTTATTATTTAATTATTACCTAATGTCATTAATTCCTCCATTAATTAAATAATCTAAATTATTTAATTAATTAGCTTCTAGCTTTTCTGATACAAATAAATTGAATTCTATTTAATTAAATAACTTATTTTCCTCTAAGTTTTTGAATTAAATTTCTATTTAATCAAAAAGTGAACTCACTTTTTTCTCTTGCAATGAGATAATGTTTCCATTATTTTAAAATGTGATTTCCCTCTTCAAACTACTTGATTTTGTGAAAAAATCATTCAATTTTCTCTTTCTCCTCCACTTTTGATCTTATCACGTCCCTCTCGATTAATTATAGTCATTGATCAAAATACAAATCTTCTAATCTAGACCGTCCATTTTCCATCCGCTTCTTTATAAATACCATTTTCATTCATTATCTTAGATAATATTAGAAAATCTTAGAAAATAATGAATTCATAGGCTATCGTGCTATTGAGATAATAATTAGAATCTTCAATATTTTGCTTTGTCATTGTCATAGGCCTATTTGCATACTCAAGAAAAATCTGAGGGCAATTATCATACTCAAGCAAAATGGAGAAGAGCTATGGAGATAATTCAATGAATGCATGAAGGATTGAGTGAGATTGTTTCATTTTGTTTTACACTTTTCTTGTTTCATTGTTCTTGATAGTTGATTGGGGTTTTGGTATTTATTGATCTAATAATGCTTTAATTTTGAAAATCTATCCTTGATACAGTTGAAAGTCAATCTATGTGCCATGTTCATCTTCATTCTAATGAAACCTTGAAAAAGGATTCCAAAGAGTAACCTCAGGTTTACAACACTAATTTAAGGGGACTTCTCCCCTATTACTATGTTTCACAACTAAGTATCAGTGATATAAGATTGGGTATCTTGAGGTCAATGCAAGACTACTATGTATGAGGAAAGTTGGGTCTCGACTATGTTGGACAATGCACAGAGCAACTCAAGGCCCTTGCAAACTGAGATAAGTAGATTTCTCAGACTACTGGCAACATGAGCAACTTTCCTGTAGGTGTTACCACAATGTAGAAAATATTCAAATTCTTTAATTCTCTCATCCAAAGATTAAACCTGCTCAAAGCGTACCTAGAGTAGCTTCATAATCTTCTGAGGAGGGAGACCTTGGAGGAGAATGTGAAGGGGAGAGACCACCAAACATTAGCTGATAGCCAAAGGATCACATTTTTTAGAAAATATCAGACTAACTCTAGTAGCACTATACATGTTAGGGGGGTGGTAGGCCTCAAGCTTCTTACTATGTGTCTGGAGGTAGTAGATTGGGTCAAAAAGATCATAGAGGAGCGCTTACAATACACAACCTTGCCAACTCCAAGAAAGAAGAGAAGGAACTAAAAGGAGAAAAGAAGTTTAAGATTTTAAAATGACTGAGGTTTTGAAAGAAGGAAGGTTCACATTGGGTTGAAAAATTTTTACAAGAGGAGATTCACTACCCTCAAGATGATGAGGTCTGAATGAGTAAATAGCCCTCAACTACCTCAAAGAGTAAAGCTCAGGTTATGTGATAAAATGATGGTTCTAGAAACATAAGGAGTAAGTCACAAAGATCTTTTGGATAGTCTAATGAGCTCTTAGCCAAGGATGATAACATAGTGTATGGACATCCCTGCGGTGCATTGGTGTCTTGTACAGACTGAAAATTGAGAGTGTGCCTAAAAATAGCAAAGTAATTACTACTATTTTGATTTCTAGGAACTTTAAGAGGTGAAAGAAGATAACAATAAATGAAAGAAACTAAAATAATGTGAACTAAAAGGAATGTGAGTAATAAAATGAAAGAAGAGGGAGTAAATACTCACAATGAACCAAGGAATGAAGCATCCAACAAGGAAAGGTCTCTAATATCTACACACAAGACCGAGGAAATTTTTTGGGGCCGTTTAGGGGCTTGCCTTAGTCAAACCCCCATTTCTATTTTTCCACCTCCACAAACATCTAGGTAGAAAGATAAATAAAACATACAATATAAAATGTGATAGAAACAAACCCCACAAAGGAGGAGAATCCCTCTCATGAATGTAATAGACGTGTGGTAGAAACAAACCTCACAAGGAGGAGAACCTCTATCACAAATGTAGATAAATGAAGAGGGGATTATAAGTACAAGTTTGCATAAAATGAAATAAGAAGAGAGTTATCAATAGCCTACAATTCTCCACTCGAGTTGATGGGTGTTGATGAGCCTAAAATATGCTCATAATTTGATGTTATGATAAACTTTTAAATGACTTTATTTTTGCTATTTCACGGCTGTTTAAACTTTGTTGAAACCTTTTATGGGGATATCCTGTAGCAAGACACTTTTATATATCTACAGCCTATTGTGTTGACTTGATTGCATTTATTGCCCTGTTGACTCACAAAAATGGCTGGTATATCATATGCAATTTTTGAATGGTGAAGTAGATTTAAAATGTGTGATTAATGAATAGATATCGTGTATGTGCCATATGCCTTTTCTTGTGTGTCTGTTACCTTTTGTCTCGCAGGTTGTTGAAGAATGATCAAGTCAAGCGCAGCCGATCTCGGCCTTGCAGTAAAGTCCATTTCTGCCGACTTTGAGGAAGCTCGTGAAGACTCTTTGACCGAAACTGATTTGGAAATATTTTTAATGATAAGTCAATCGGAAAGAGTGGGCTAGATTCTCTCTGAATCGGGTTGAACACATAAATTCATTTATGAAGTTTGTTCCTTGATTCAGGGATACACTTTACTTCCACGTCTTTCTTTGATGAAGTTAGTTAGTTAGTTGTTCTTCTGATTTAAAAATAAGATACTCCTCCTGCGCGAGAGAGTAGTGGTAGGAAAGAGGATGAATAGAATGAGTAATAGATGATTTCTAGGTAAGATAGAAACAGAGTAGCAGATATCATGTAAGAATTAGTATGATAATGAAAGACAGAATCTGTTTGTCCAGAAACAGAGTTTGTTGTTAGTTCTCACATCAATAAAACAATGTATTTCATTCTGTTTTCATGAATAAAGATCGATGAAGTTCACGAGTTGGCATCTATGGGTAAGTGCACCAAGATGGTCGCACTTTTGTGGCCACAAAAGTGAAAAATGAGACAAAACGCGTTCGCGTTATAACGCGAACGCGTTTTGTCTTTTTAAAAGCAAAAAAAAAAGTAACATTCTTCATTTCTGTTTTTACTGTTTTCTATTTCTGCCCGCGGCCAAGAACCCTGCACTACGTGCTCGCGTTGTTGAGGAGGTGACTACTTCACACTTGATCAACTTGAATTCAATTTTCTTCACAAATATGGCACCCCGACGATGAAAAGATGCAAGAGGTAAGTTTTGTTTGGTATTTGTAATGAATTTTTTTGTTTTAAATTGATTTTGTTTGTTTTAGTTTAGAAATGAATGATTTTTTTTAATTTGTAGGAAATCCTCAACAAGAGGAGGAAAATCTCAACCAAATCAACCTCAACAAAATCAACCTCAACAACAAAATCAACCTCCCCCACCATTCTCTCAATACCCTCCTGGCACTCAAGAAAATTTGAGGAGTGAAATTGAAAACAATAAAAAAGAAGTTGAGGATCTTATTAGTAGGTTGAGTGATCAAAATTCTTCAACCCTGAGAAGGATACATCTAGCAGATTCGTTGGAAGGATTTGTTAAAAAATATGGATGCAATTACCCAACAAATATGCGGATGAAAATAGGAGGCAAACATCAAGGGCATATTATGCAGATAAATTATCATATAAACAAGTTAAAGATTTAAAAGATTACTAAAAGGCGATTTGTGCTCTCTATTCAGACCCTAGAACAAATCAAAATCTCACCCTCAATGCAAAGAGGTTTCCTATCCATTGGTGCCACCATGTAGAGATTAGGAACCGTTTTTATGACAGATGGTATATGGTCTTTGATTACCCACCGTGCAATAACTGTGAAGTCCCCAATATTTTCTTAGGAAATTATACTGTGAGTTTGTATTGAACCAAATCCTGAATTATTTTGATATGAAGGAGTTTTAGGGAGAGGTGGGGCCGACCGCGGGATGAGCACGGTGCACGACCCGGATCCTACGACCGAGAGACGACCTCTAAGCTAGGCAGCCTCGTGGCAGTTATTGATGCCCGGTAGTTGCAAAGGAGAGTGGTGATGTAAGAGAATTTGCGGGGTGATCACATCTTGACTTCAGTGTCATCCACCACACTAACCCCCATTATGCAGCGCAATCAGGGAGTCTTCAGGTGGTGGCCTTCGAGGCCATGTGTGTCGATCTTGCGGAGCCACTTGTTCATATGACCCTACCGGCCCTCAGGAGGGTGCTACATAGGATCCATATACTTCTACGCAGCCTGATCCGTATGCATCTACGGGGATGGAGAGGGCGGCTGACATTCTACATGATGCATATGGTATTGACAGTCAGGTAAAATTGAACATGTTCATTGAATTTAGTTTATTAAATTTTAATTTTCAAATGCAAGATTAACTAATTTGGTTTTATTATTTTAATAAAATTCTAGGGTCATAGTGTTGACCTTGGGTACACCAGTCAATCTACTTATTGTCATTACACCTACTCGATTGGGGTAATGTAAAGTTAATAAACAATTATAAATTGATTACATATGTTAATAGCATTTTTTTACGAATGGTATTTTAATATGTGATTTTGGATGTTGAACAGGGTGTTGTTGGAGGTTTCAAGGAAACACCTCTGAGTGCAAGTAGATTTGATCAAACTTTCACTGAGGTAATATAGAATAAATAAAACTTAAAGTTAATGAATTCTAAGTTTAATCTAAATTTGTGTATATATATAGTCATAAGAGTATATGGGTTCACTAGGTTATTATTTGAAATCTTTTAAGAATGGTCCTACCATGATTGTTTGTCTTAGAATTCCTACACTAGCAAGCTATATATAATAAAAATTTAACATGGAACTGACAAAGGTAGAGCTACATTCTATCCATCCTATATAATTTTTTGTGATGTCAACGTAACCAAGAATAAGATGATGGATGTCCTACATGATGTCAATGTAACCAAAAATAAAATTTATATCCTCAACCCTATCTATCAGCCAAGACTCCTTCAATATCTCCTAGACACTTGGAGATGCTTAAGACTAGGTCAAAATACCCTATATTCTCTTCATTTGTTGCATAGCTCATCAGTTCCCCTATATGTTCTCTAACCTTAATCATGATTGCATGGAAAGAGTTATAATTACTCGTCTAAAACTCTCAGCTATTAGACCTCCTCAAACTCCCCTTGGGACATGAAGAAAATGCTTAGAAATTGGTAAATTCCCTAATAGGGTGTGGGAGATCTTTTAGGAAAACATTTGACACTAATTAGATCCATTGAATTCTTCTTCATTCTTATATATTCCTCAAATATACCTTGCAATACCCCTATTATACCTAAATCTACTACATTCATGTCCTTGTTAGCTAGCATGTAGGTGATATAGTATGGTCCATGAATTTTTGTCTTCTTTTTTCATTTTTCTATATAGTCCTCTTTTATCTCACTACTATGTCCTCACATAAAAAGAAAAGAAAAACATTACTTCTTTTTCTCATCTAAGGCCCCTAAGGTTTTAAACCCCTTAGATGCAAGGATTCAAAGCACATCAACCATGTGGTACAAATGACTAAATCCCAAAGACGATTTGTAGCAATGAAAGAGTTTAGAAAGGTAGAGAGAGCTACACTGGTGACTCAAGAGAAACTTCAGCTTTCAAAAACAAAGCCAATTAGACTAGCAGACATGTGGATCAGGACAACATTTGGTGGAAGAGGAAGAAAGATGACTAGAAGTCTAGAGGCCCACCATACTGGATTTTGATATTCAACCATGAGAGCAGAAGAGAGAGCTGATATCATGTATCAAAACATTAAGCATGCATTCTTCCAGCCAATGGATAAGGAGATGATTACTTTTCTTCATTTTCATTTGCATAACCATATCATTAGGAACCATGAAGACCAAGGATGTCGGGATTTTATGTGGAGGTAATGGATGTGGTCCAAACTTTAGGAGGGCAAAAGAAGGTCGATGTGATCTTGATGAATGATAGAAGAGGGGTTGGTCAGAAAAACCAGGGGCACCTAGTCATGAGTAGGGACCTATAGGTTAGATTGGTGAAACAAAGCACCAAGGAGGTCTTACAAGGAAAGGCCTAGAGCAGGTACATACAAGGAAAGGCTCCTGCCTGCCTGCTCCTCTTCCTCTATTTGAACCTCCTTGAGGTCCTCTACCCCGGTTATGTCCACCTCTTGTAGATTTTTCACCTCCATGCTCTATGAGTTTTGACTCTCCTTGGTTTCTTTGGTCATTACCTCTACCTTGGTAGCCACCATGTTGTCCTCTTTGATCTCTTCCTTTGCCTTTGCCCTTAGAAGTCTGATCTTGCTTCCTCTTACTCCTCTCTTCAATATTTAATGCCAATTGATAACATTGGTGCACTATTTTGGGGCTTAAGAGAACCATCTCCTCTTGAATGTTCCACTTGAAACCATTGAGATACCTTGCCATCTTGATACTTTCATCCTCTATGACATTGGACCTCATGCAAAGTCTTTGAAACTCCTCAGTATAGGAACTCATCTCCTGATCTCTTTGCCTCAAACTCTGTCTCCTCTTATGCAACTGAATTTCATAGTCTTTAGGTAGGTATGCTTCTTTCACCTTGGCAACCATTCCCTTCCAAGTAGAGATAGGTTGCTTGCCTTCCTTCTCCTTCTCTATCTAAATGAATTTCCACCAAGTTAAGGTAGAACCTCTTAGTATTGATTTATCCACCTTTACCTTTTGTGCTTCAGTGACTCCATCACACTCAAAATGGTTTTCCATTCCCTCTATCCAATCCCTGCTAATCAGCCTCCATCTTTTCCACTAAACAATGGTACTCCCTTCCAGTCTTTTCCTCAAAACCTTCAATGCTTTCAGAAGGATCCTCCTTCAATATAGAGATTAAGTTTAGAGTTCTATCCTCCTTTGCAACCTCTTCTTCTTTTCATATTCTTCCATCCAAACGCATAACATTGATTACTTGCTCAAGTTGGTCTAACTTTTCTCCTCAATACCCTATTGTCTTCGTCTATTTCTTCAACCCTCTTAGCCAACTTCATTTGTACCATGATGCTAGAACCACTAGACTCTTTCTCACGACATACAAAGATCAATCCCAAATCTTTTGCTTGCTCACGATAGCAATCGATAGGGAGAGGTTGGAGAATCAATCGATTCCTCACAAGGCCTTTCCTTGCAGACCTCCTTGGTGCTTTGCTTCACCAATCTAACCTATAGGTCCCCTACTCATGACTAGGTGCTGGTTTGTCACGACCAACCCCTCTTCTATCTGACTCCAACCACCAAGTCCACCTTGGTTCATTGCCACAACTCTTCCTTAGCCTTTACACTATACTAAAGACCAATCTTCCTCAACACTCCATCAACTCTTGCAGGGGTACTAATAAGTCTTAAAGGCTTCAAACTGTCCTCCAAAGGTGTTTGAACAACCTCCAAGACTTTAACTTCCCATCGCTCTCACCAATCCTTTAGCTAGGGTTTGAAAGGCTAGTAGCCCTTGAGCCCCTATTAGGTCTCCTTCACCTACAAAACAGGTTAGAACTCACAAATCTGAAAAGGACTTCCCACTCTTTTTCCAAGGTTCTTGGTTCACATGGACAACACTCAAAGATTCTTGAGGTCCCAGCCTTCCACTATCCGTACAAATCTCAAACATGAAATGGAGCAAAAACTAGGGTTTTAAGCCTTCACTTGATAGTTAGCAAACTTCCACTTTGTTTACACACCAAATGGAGAGATGGAGCCTCCTCCTTCATGTAGTAACAAGGTGACACATGATGTTCACTATCCATTTCCTTTAGATGCAAGGATTCAAAACACATCAACCATGTAGAAACTAAAATTTATATCATAAGTTATTCATGATGTTCACTATGCATTCCTCTACTCTTTCAATTGTCAAATGTGCCATTGACTTGTCATTGATCACCATCATATTCTCCTTTTCATGATTATTTTCTCTATCATCTTTGGTATAAACACTTGACTATTATATTTAACTCAAGTGAGGAAACTTAAAATCATAATGATAGGCCAAAGAAAGAATATTTAGTCTTTTCATGGTGGAGACCTCAATTTAATCAGTCATCCCTCAAAATGTTAATTCCATTGTCAAACATTTGGCCATATCTTAAACTATGACAAAGCGTTTAGAGGGTTTTGAAGGTAGGCCATGACAAATTCCAGCTCCACCATCATTTTTATTGTCGTTGTATCTTTATTTATCTTACTCCATTCCTTACCTTGATGTGATACTTGGATTTGTCGCCATAACTTTCAGTTGGCTACTATCAAAGCCTTTGACTTGATCATCTCTTCTTCTCATATTGGTTGTCATATTTTACATTGTGTTTGGCTGACTTTTTCACTTAAAATTTGTCCTAAAGGGTCTTTGTTTTTCAATGTGATTGTCCTAGGTTATTGCTTTTTAAAAAAATGATAATCATATTGTTGCTTACGTTGCATTACATCATTCAAACTCAAAGCATTACTTCAAATTCGATAACTATTTTGTGATTGAATAATTTGTTGTTTTATTTTCAGATGTTGGTGATAGAAACACCACCCAACGTAACAAGGGCAATGGATATTGGTGTTTCTATTGCAATAGAATCCTCGATGACTCTGATAGGGGAGGTATGAGGGGAAAATTACTAAATTTCAATGTACATTCATTGTTATAGATGAACTAGTTCTGGTGAAAAATCAAACGATAATTGATTCATAGTTTAATTACTATTTGGATGGTTTATACAGGGCTTGAGCATGCCTGAGCATCAGCGTGCAAATATTTCCCTCGAGGAGCATGTTCGTCAAATGGTATACATTGATTAAATTTTTGTTAAAATATATTAATTTTATAATAATTTCTCTCATATTAATGTCTTTGCACTTCTTATTGTAACAGTTGAAACTTGACCGGG
>VDFB02015757.1:0-17874 GCA_007258455.2 Sequoia sempervirens
ATCCCATTTTATATTGCTATTTATTTTTTAAAAAACAAAGCTCATTACACAGCGGATGGGATCCTGAGTACACGCAACAACGACCCCCACAAACAGCTACAGGTACCTGCCCATGCCCCCTTTTTTTTATTTTTCTAATTTTTATTGAAATTGTGAAGAAAATATGTGAATTTGGCATTTTTTAAAAATTTATTTCACATTTTGAGCATTTTTTTAACTGTTATAGTAGAAATGAATAATTGTAAAAATAGACGAAAAAATGCAATGAAACCTGAAGGTTTTTTAATAAAAATAAAAAAATGAACCTTGAATTGTGTTTTACAAACAAAATTTAACTTTTGAAACCTAAATTGTTCGATTAAACCAAAAAAAATTGAATTTGAAAACCCTAATTGAAATAAAACAAAAAAAATTACATTTCAAAACCCTAGAAAATGAAATGAAATAAAAACATTGCATTTACAAACTCTAATCAAGCTTTTTGAAACCCTGAATTCAAATCAAACGAAAAAAATTGAATTTGAAAACCCTAGTTTGAATTGAAACGAAAAAATTGCATTAAAAACCCTAATTGTTTAGAAATTGAAACCCTAAATTGAATTGGAACAAAAAAAATTGTTAAAACCCTAAATTGAAATCGAACAAATCATTTTGATTTTGAAAACTAGGTAATTTCGAGCTCAAAAAAATTCATCTACATTGCTTAAATGTTTTAAATTTTATTTGCATTGTATGGAAAAAATGATATATATTAAACTTCAGTTTCAATGTTAAATTATAATTAGATTAGAAAACAATATGTTAAAGAATAGTTAAAATTCATAAAGTTTATCTTGATGTTTGTTTGCAAATTTAGTTAGCAAATTCGTAAATCTAAGCACGTACAATCGATCTTCCAATTGACACTAACTTGCCAGTCTAAATTATGCCAAGGGCCACCCAAACTTCACCCTAAGTTTTCTAAACCCTATACCCTAAACTGTAAAATCTAAACCCTCAACACTAAAGCATTTGAATTTTGTCTTAGGACCTTAAAATGAAATTTGGTTGCCTTAAAAAACCCTCTATTGTCACCATTTAGTAGAGCTTTTTGTAATGTTTTCACTTATTTGAACACATAATATATAAAAACTTTTGGTTTCTACAAGTTTATGAAGAGTGGATGATCACTCTCTATGACAATTAGACATGATCATTAGGGTTCTAAATCATTGGAAGAAAACTGAGAGCATGAGTGAGAGTGCTATGGGTAAAGTTTCTTTCAATGGACATACCTAAAATTATGTAGGTTCAATGTCAAGAATGGGTCTATTTGGTAGATTTATGAAAACTATTTTGAATATCTAGAATGCCATAAAAGTATAATTATAGCAATTCCAATTGGAAACACTTGGGTACATATATATCATATGAAAATTAAATCTAGGAAGGTGTCTATTATATATGAGAGTTGATAATACATGGAAAGAGGTTTGTATGGGAATATATGTATTAAAACCGGTACCACACTTGACCTCCTATAGGATTTTTTAAGATGTGATCCACAAGATATTAAATCACCCATCATCAGTCATAATGGATTCTTTGCTTAATTAAGAAGTTTCGTAACCATAAAATTACCTATGTTTTACTATATAGATTTATGTGGAAGGATAGAAATGCATCAATAAGGAGACCAAGATGGAACCATTTAACACCTACAAGGTACACCTATTACATGGGAAAGGGAGGAGGTACATGATGATAGGTTGGAGGAACTACATGCTATTATTACAATTTAGGAATAAGGAGGATGATTCATATAAAGAAATATAATTAAATATTTATATTATTTAATACCATATATTAAATAATATAAATATTTAATATCATAGAAATATATGTAGATTACAGTGGGATAGGTAATGTACAATTTACTTGGGGTTTTATTGATTGAAGCAAGATTCAATTGGGTTTGTAGTAAATAGTTAGGTTACAATTAGGAATATATAATAAATATTAATATAATTATAATGCAAATATAAATTAATTTAAATATAATATAATTTAATATATTATAATATAGGAATACATTTAAGATTAGGTAAAAGGTTATAATTTAATTTAGTTTCGAATTAGGATATGGTTAGGGGTGGGGATCATTTAGCATTCTATTATGGTTAGAGTATGGGTTGCATTTAAGATTATTGTTATTTTTGTGATATGTATAGATTGATTCATTTTTAACATGATACCTTTTTTTATTAGAGGGGTAAACACTTTTGACCCAGAGCTAGATGGAACCAATGAGGCTATAGTATGACTAAATTTGGACCTCACTAGACATCTAGACCCCCTTAAGCCATCCTATCACCTTAAATGGTAAATCAATTTCTTAAGGGGAGTCAAAGTTCTTAAAATTTGGTGATCAAAGTTGCCCAAGGCAACCAAATTTAACAATAATAAGATCCTGCAAGATTATAATATGAATGAGATATCATGATCTAGGTTGGTCGGTTGAAACAAGAGTATATCTCAATCAACTATTCCACAAGAAAATGTTCTTCACTAACTTGCAAGTTCATTAAATATTCCAAATTCTAAACCCTAAACCCTGAACTCTAAATTCTAAACCCTAAACACTAAACCATTCATTTTGTCCTACCCAGCACCTTAAAGTGAAATTTGGTTGTCTTAGGAAAATCCACCATATTTCATTCACTTATGCCATGTAATTTTGTCCTAGGATCTTACTAGATGTACATCCCCTTAAGTTATCCTATTACCCTAAACCCTGAACTCTAAAGTCTAAACCCTAAACCCTAAAGCCATCATTTTTTCTTTAAAGGCTCTTAATGAAATTTGGTTGCCATGGGAAACTTCACCAAATTTTGTTCACTTGATCCATGTCATTTTCTCCTAGAACCTCACTAGACATAAATCCCCTTAAGCCATCCTGTCACCCTAAATCGTAATTTGATTTCTTAAGGGGATCAAAGAAGTTCTTAAAATTTGGTGATCAAAGTTGCCATCATCATCTAGGTTGGTTAGTTGAAACAAGAGTAGATCTCAATCAACTATTCCACAAGAAAATGTTCTTCACTAACTTGTAAGTTCATTAAATATTCCAAATTCTAAACCCTAAACCCTAAACTCTAAATTCTAAACCCTAAACACTAAACCATTCATTTTTTCCTAACCAGGATCTTAAAGTGAAATTTGGTTGTCTTAGGAAAATCCACCAAATTTCATTCCCTTATGCCATGTAATTTTTTCCTAGGATCTTACTACATATATCCCCTTAAGTTATCCTATTACCCTAAACCCTAAACTCTAAATTCTAAACCCTAAACCCTAAACCCATCATTTTTTCTTAGGCTCTTAATGAAATTTGGTTGCCTTACGCAACTCCACAAAATTCCATTCCCTTATGCCATGTAATTTTTCCCTAGGATCTTACTACATATATCCCCTTAAGTTATCCTATTACCCTAAACCCTAAACTCTAAAGTCTAAACCCTAAACCCTAAAGCCATCATTTTTTCTTAGGCTCTTAATGAAATTTGGTTGCCTTGAAACGCTCCACAAATTCATTCCCTTATCACCATGTAATTTTTCCTGAGATCTTTTCCGTGTAAGATCCTTATTATCCTATTGCCCTAAACCCTAAACTCTAAAGTCTAAACCCTAAACCCTAAAGCCATCATTTTTTCTTTAAAGGCTCTTAATGAGAATTTGAGTTTGCCTTAGCACAAATTTTATTCGGTAAAAACCATGTCATTTCCTTGGTCTCCACTAGACATAGATCCCCTTAAGCCATCCTATCACCCTAAATCATAGTCGATTTCTTAAGGGGTTCCAATATGACATTTCTTAAGGGGATCAAGAAGTTCTTAAAATTTGGTGATCAAAGTTGCCCAAGGCCCAACCAAATTTAACAATAATAAGATCACCTTGAATTATACAATATCAATAGTTAATTGTATTTTCATTCAAGTAACGTATTACTTGGAGCATATAAATGAGGCTTACATATCAATTATCATTTGTATTCAATTATTTAAGGCCATTTATGTTGAATGGTTTAACTTGGTATTTCCTAAACATGTATCTTACATCTTGAAATTACAAATCTAATGCAAGTTCACTCATATCTTAAAGATCACATGGATCCATTCAATAATATTCGCAATCCACCTCCACGCCATCCATCTCCAACACCTTCACCTCCACCTCTGCCCACTCCACCTTGTAACCCCCCACCTCCACCACCTGAAATAAATGAACATGCTCGTTTGCAAGCACAAATCAATGCTTCTGCTAGAACCATCCAAGATCAAATCAACATTATTCAAAATGAAGAATGTGTTGTACCTCTTGTGAGGATGTTTGCATCTAGGATGCAAACCCTTGTTGATGTTGTTAGGGATATGGATGGGATCATAGATGAGCATCGACAATGGCTAGAGGAGAGGAGAACTCCTGATTTTGAAAAGGAAAACACAAAGAAATGAAGATCTATGCAGTAGAGAGCCATAATAGTTTATAAATTAAAACAATGATATTAAATAGTTATGAATTTATAAATTTGGTGAACGATGGATATTTTGTGTGATGAATTTATAAATTTGGTTCCAAATGGATATTTTTAGTGACATGATTTTATGATTTTGGTTCTAGATGGATATTTTTAGTGACATGGATTTATGAATTTGGTGGAATTTATGAACTTATAATGAATAGTATATAATAGTATATATTTTATGACTATCTACTAGATCATGATTTCTCTTGTTGAAAAATTGTAATATATATGTGTGTGTGTGTGTGCGTTAGACATAAAATGAGATTTTGTTAATGTTTCAAGTTTATTGTTTAGTATGTACGTGTATGTATTAAAAATTTGCATATAGTTCTTAAATTTGTATGTATGTACATAGTTTAGTTTAATGATTTATGCAGCATGCAAATTATGCATCATATTTTATTTTAAATGTACATGTACATACATTTAATTTTGAATTTTGTATGGACATGCTCTTGAGTTGAACAATCAATGTATATATATATGTGCATTTCAATTAAATATATGATCTTAATATATATGTTGCTCATCCAATTTCAATTAAATATATGATCTTAATATATGTATGCACATGGACTGTTTTGTATGATTTAATGCAGGTGCACATTTATATCAAGCATATCATGGATGATTTTAACATTGATGATATCATCAATCCACCACCTCAACCACACCCACATCCACCTCCCCCTCCCCCTCCACCTCCACCTAATATGCCACATCCAACACCTATCACATCTGACGAGGCTCACTTGAGAGCACGAATAAATGATCAAGTTGCATCCTTAAAAAATCAAATCAATGCTATGCAGAGTCAAGCATTGATTCCTCCACATGTGAGATGTTTTGCATCTACGATGCAAAATGTTGTTGATGCCATCAGGATGATCGATTATGATCTTGATAGGCATCGATGAGACAGATAACAAATGAGACAATTTTATTCTGATGGTCTCTCTTACAAACAAATATTAGACCTTAAAATAATGAAAGCCCATCTAGCCCCCTACTTTCTTGACCCCGTTACTTGACAACCCATTCCACCCAACAAATCTAGAATATCCATGAGTTGGTGCATACATCCGCAGATGAGTGTACATTTTTGGGATCGATGGTATATGGTTTTTGATAGTCCCCCACATGCTAATTGGGAGTGCCCATTGTATTTTTTAAGAAAATTGTATGTAGAGTTTGTTTTGGGGCAAAAGCCTAATTATTTTGATTTTAGATCATTTCAAGGTGTTGGTGGTGGCATGCCACAACAGAGATTAGGGGAAAGGGTTGATCCCTGACGCCCTGTGCATGTACAACCCCTTGTTGTTGCTCCTAGTCCTCCCATTCCTGCACCTGTACATCATCAAGCTCTAGTCTCAACATTAGGTTCCCTTAGTACACTCACAGGAGACCTTGATCAGCACGCTTCTATGATAGCGAGTGGGGAGCATAGAGACAATGATGATGATGGAGGAGTTTTTTATGGAGCTGGTCTAAGTACCGCTCCAGGAGTGTCGAGGCCCGTCCCCCATACATGTACTAGTTGTCATCAAGTATGCTATGGACCTGATCAGGCCACACCTAGTTCAGGTGGACAGGGAGATTTTGGTGGTTCATCTGGTCACATCAGTTCATTTGTAGAGTTCCTCATAGTAGAACATCACCCTGAGGACACTACGACACAGGTATAAATATGCATCTAGATGTATGTTCATTTTATAAGAATTTTGATGGTTGTATATATCAAAGAAAAGTTTGCAATACATTTTAACAATCAAATTGTTTGGTGTACAGATGACACTAACGATGCAAGGGAAATCATCTATTCCATGAGTACATACATCGACACCGGTCATACTTGGCAACCCTTATGGGGTATTTTAATTTCAATTTTTAAAATTATATATGAAATCATAAATTATTTAATGAGTTTAAATTTACAAATTGAATCACATATATGTTTAGAAATATTTATTTTGGTTTAAGGTGAGTCAATGCGGCATCCCGTCGAATTCCTCTGAGGGATTGCAAGCACTCCTCCACTGTAGCGTCATAGATGGTACATTCATATTGTAAATTTGTTTAAAGTTTACATTAGTATAGTTACAATTTTATGAGTTTTGAATTCACTAGATAGATGAAACGCATGCATGTACACTTGTAAATATTATAAGCATTAAATGTCTATTTACATGTATGTCTAGGTTGATACCACAATAAGAATGGGCATTGGGCAAACATTTGATGTTGCAGTTACTCGTGAGGCCACTTATTTCCAGGTTGTTTACAAAACCTTCTACACAAAATGTGCAAACTTGAATATATATATATATATATATATATATATATATATATATATATATATTAACCTAATTCAATTGTACATGCTTTAATTTTGATCTTGTAGGACTTTGTTAGTGCAACTTTCAGCCCTGACCCAAACATAGTTACACCACCAGGAGGACATGTAGAGCAAGTTCCAGATCAAATGGTAATTTAATTTTTTTATTATATTTAAAGTCAATTATAAATTTTAAATTGAATATATACATAATATGATATTTTTACATATTCTTTTTCTTTTATAGCATGAGACACATCTTGTAGTTGAGCATGTACAGCTAGGTCCTGGAGAAGAGCCTAGTGCACAACCTCAGAATATGGTACAATTATAATATGAAGAGGTCATCCACATAGTCTGCATGGTGTGAAGAAGTCTCTTGATTATAGAGACAGTACATGACCTAGAAACATGTGATTTTATGTGTTATATTTATTTATTTCATGGACTATATTTCTTGTTTCTCATGTACTCTATTGGACTTTATTTCATGCACTTAATATATTGGTTTCATGCACTTAATATATTTACATAAATTATGGAATTTATTATTGTTTGAAATTTTAATTTACACATGTACATTTATGCATTTATGTTCATAGTCAAGACATTAATATAGGACATTAATGTGAAATTTAGTGATCTCATACATGGATTAATATAGGACATTTTAATATTTATACTTTGCAAATTTAGTGATTTCATACATGATATACATGATATGTACATTCAATAAATAGCGATAATTACTCAATGAACTTATTCAATTCAAGTCAATCAATAATCAGTCAATAAATCATAATTTACAAACAAAAGAAATCTAATAATCAATCAATAAATCATAATTTACAAACAATAGTGATAATAGAAAGTAAATCAATAAGCAATCAATAAATCATAATCAGTTAATTAAGGGGATGTCTAAAAGGGTCATAATAGAACGTCTTAAGCGGATGTCTAAAGGGGTCATAATAGAACGTGTTAATTAAGGGGATGTCTTAAGGGGTCTTCAGGGGATGTCTAAAGGGGTCATAATAGAACGTGTTAATTAAGGGGATGTCTAAAAGGGTCATAATAGAACGTCTTAAGGGGATGTCTAAAGGGGTCATAATGAGATGTGTTGGTGGGGGATGTCTTAGGGGGATGGCCTAAAAGGGTCATGTGGGAGGAACTTCATGGGGATGTCTAAAGGGGTCATAATAGAACGTGTTAATTAAGGGGATGTCTAAAAGGGTCATAATAGAACGTCTTAAGGGGATGTCTTAAAGGGTCATAATACGCCTAAATGGGATGTCTTAAGGGGTCTTAAGGGGGTGTCTTAAGGGGATGTATTAAGGGGTCATAATACATCTTAAGGATATAATTGATTTAACAATAATGTATGCATGATATTTAGTGATTATACATATAAACATAAAGTTTCAAAGTAGGAAAACATGCACATTTAAGAAACAAAATATATAGAATATTGATTTGATACATAGAAGTACATAGAGTATGTTTAATTTTGTAAGTATGTATGTACATATATGTCATCTCAAAACAATGTTTACAAAATTTGGATATGCCATCTCAAGAACATCTCAAACTCGTGGCTAGAATGTAGTAGGTCTTCACACCACCTAATATCAAAAAGGTACAAGCAATATCAATGAAATCATCAAAACATACATATTTTAATTTATATAAAACTATCTATATGTACAGAACTCAAGTACCTGCATTTAAAAGTATTCCACACATGTTTGTAGGTTGAATCCAGGCATCCTCTCCTTTTTGTTTCAAAGTATGAGATCAATGCAATGATGGCTTTAGGATACAAGAAATGACAATAAATCAATTTTAACTATTAATGTCCAAGCAATATCAATATGTGATCAAAACATGTATTTAAATATAATTTAACTAATAATTACCTGTTTTTACCAAGTATTCCATGTTGTCTAGGTTGAATTTGCATGGACTAGATCCTTTTTGTGATTATACCTTAAGGATATATAAAAGAACAATTTAAATTAATTTCAACTAATAACACTTGATAATGTGAAACATGTATTTAATGTATTAAAAGGACAAAATAAAACTAAAACTATATTTACGTATTTACTTATTCCATTGTACCATTTGCATCCTCTCTTTTTTGCAATGCATCATGATTGTCTCTTAGCTCTTCCATAGAAATTGACCATAGCAATTTTTTTGAAGGTCTTCCATGATATTTCCCTCTAGTTTATATTTATTTACCCTGCAAATGTGAATAATGCAAAATCTTTTTATGTGTTTCATAGTCTTCGAATGCAGGTAGACCATTCTTTCTTCTCAACTATTTTCGTAGCCCAGTGCCAACAACCACCACAGATCCTATTGAAAAACATGTTCAAAAACCATCATCGAATAAGTTCTCAAAAATTTTCTAAGGGGGATCAAAGACTTGTTCACAAAAAAGCTTAAGGGGATCTAAAACTTGTTATCAAAATTTGTAAGGAGGTGACTTAAGGGGATCACCGTACATGTTGGATAATGAAATCCACCATCATCTTCTCGAGGTGTTATCAAATGATGTTTAGTTTCCACACAACGAGCCAAACAATATTCTATTTTCTCTTCATTCCCCTCGGGTGCAATAACAGCATACACATGTCCTGCCAACAAAATTGATTTGTAACTTGTGCATCCATATAAATAATTTAGTATTATAAAATAACTTAATAAAGTGAAATAAAATGAAATAAATTGAATTAAAATTACCTACTTGTACAAGGTCTAAAACACGGTCATAATCTTCAGATGCAAACAATTGATCATTTTCTTCAATAGTTCTTTCATATTGATTATGTGCTTCTACAGGTGTCAACGATCTTTGCTCCCACTGTTCAACCCATTCTGTATTTTCACAAGCTTCCCAATCTCCTGAGATACAAAAATGGCAAAAACATGCAAGCTCCCTTGTCCAAATAGTCCATGTGCTTGTTGTCGCACTCCTAAATGAATGTCATTTAGTAGATCCACTAATTGTCTCACAATCAACTCTAGATACAATGTTCTCTTCTTCCACCAACCAAAATAATCAATGAACTGAAGAGTAATCACTCGAACCAGGTGCAGATAATCTTCTATTACACCAATCCACAATCTCATGTGCATTTTTAAATTTTACTGAATCCTCAAATTTTAATTGTTCTCTAGCTAGAATTCTTTTGACACACACACTAGCTCCATCATGTTCTCCTTTACCATGCCTAGCTTCAAAAAAACTCCATATATGCTAGACATTAAGTTCCTTGTGAACCCTACTTAACCAATAGAACATTCTAGCATTTTTGAACTGCCCCGTACAATTATCTGACCATATGAGGTGTTCTTTCATATGGATTCCTCTTTCTCTTAAATTTCTATAAAATATACTAAAACAATATTGAAGAAACTCTGATGATTGTAACCAATTGTCACTCAAATAAAAATGATACTCCCTCAAAAATTTTCTATCATCCTCAGTGCTATCATCTGCATGTCTATAAAAAATATGGACAAACATAGCTACTTGCACTGAATTATAATATTGAGATTGAATTTCCTCTTGCAGAGCGAGAGTATAATTCTCCATAAAATCAACCCGAAAATTATAATTACCAGTGTCAATGTTTCTACATCATACGAAATTGGCCATCAAAGCCATCGAGCATTGATGCGACATATTTTGAGTACAATTTTATTATTAAATTCCTCATAAATGCATGCACACTAACTTTTTTTGTAACTAAATCCTGGCTTTTCTATTTTTCCATCTTTTAAGAATAGTGAACATTCCTAAATCTTTTTGACATCTACTAAGGTGTTGTCCGGGGTGTGATCAACACTTTCATGCAAACAAATTCTTAAAAATGAAAGATTTCCACAATTAATGCATTGTCCAGAAATACAAGAACTTAAATAAAATAATTTATCATTAGATTTTTCACAAAACAAACCTGAAATAAACTATCTTATTGCTTCAGGTGGCATACCAATACCACAATCCTATATAATCATGTTAGTATGCAAAGTACAACGTATATATCAAAAAATATCAAAAAAATAATGAAATTGAACATGTATTTTACAACAAGATATTCGATGCTTATTAATTTTTACATACCAGGGTTTACATTTTTCAAAAGACCTTTGACTTATTTTAATATTACCAGGTAACACTGAATTGCTACAAAAATTTCTATAAAATTCAGTTTGTGTTGTATCTGATAGGTGTTTTGGGTGAGGATCGCGAACTTTGGACCACACCCTTAATTTTAAAACATCTCTAGCATTAGATGAAACCCTAGTATTATCATGCCAATATTTTTCAATCAAAAATTTAATTTCAACATTCAATTTTATATTAGACCTCGATAGTCATCCACTGAAACTCCAACATTGATTGATAGGATCATTTTCTATACTTTCTCTTCTTTTTGCCACTCTTAGTAATGTTTTAGGATGCATTTTTAAAACTTCACTAATATTGCTTACCATTCTTTTATTCAAAGTTGCTTTATTAACTATAACAATAGTTATAGCTCTTCTTGCTGTGTTTTTATCTTTAGATCAACTATTTTTCCCAATAGATTAGTGGCACTAGCAACCGATAGACATAACATGTTTTTTAATGATTGATCTTTTTCTTTTTGGTTTAACATAAAAAGCCCTAACCTTTTCCTTGCTTTCCTCATTTTTGCATTCTCATCAATTGCATGTTGACATTGAAATGCAATTTTTTTTTTGATAAAAAATTTGGGTGTATTTTCATTTTGCATGTGTTCTTATTTTCCTCCAAGAAATTTGACGAGGAAGATTATCAAAAACACCACTTCCAATTTTAAAAAAAGTATTTTCATTAAATTCAACATCACATTCTAGATTTTCATCTTCATTTTAATCTTCATCTTCATTTTCATTTACATTTTCATCTTCATTTTTCATCAACAAAAGCGGTTTCATTTTCATTTCATCAACAAAGCGGTTTCATTTTCATTTCATCTTCGTTTCATCAACAAAGCGGTTTCATTTTCATTTCATTTTAATTTCATGTGAAATAGTTTTCATTTCATTTTCATCTTCGCTGCATAACAAAGCGGTTTTCATTTTGTTTTCATTTTCATCAAAAATCACAGGTTTTGTTTTCATTTTCAAAGAAAATGATCATTTTGATTTTCATTTTGCAACAAAAGATTTTTTTCTTTTTGTTTTTCAACAAATTATAAAAAGTTTCATCTCTCTGAATATAGTCAATGTTAACATCGTGGGTAAACTCCTTGTAGAACTTCTACATACAAATTTACCATTTCACTAACATGTGGTTGAGAGGCGATACTGGATTTGTGCATATTGAAACATTCTCCATAGCATTCAAAGAGGTTAGGGAACATGTAGTAGGACTTGTTTGTATAATCATATTCTTCTCCAAATTGACTCATACCAAATTGGCTTCATCTACAACCATGGTGTTATCCTCAATGTTTTTCATTTCAGTTGTTGAATTGGTTGCTCCTGCATCATTCATTGATTTCATTCATTCTTCTTTCTCTTTTGTCTTTGTCTCTCTTTCTCCTATTTGCTTCCTTCTTGAGGAGTCAATGTCTTCCTTCTCTTATTCTACGAGCTTTATCTCCCATAATTATAAAATTCTCAAGCACAAATGAATGTTATAAATAGTGAAATACTTCAAAATATTCAATCCAAATTGGAAGTTGAATACTTATTAGGACAAAATTCTTCCTCTTGTGTTCCTCAAAACAAGTAGAAAACTACCACAATTCCACTTTAAAAATTGTTTTCATCATGCCTCCTTTGAAAAATTCAATCCATATTGCAAATTGAAACCTTTTGTTCCTCCAAACAAGCACAAAAATAACACAATTCCACTTCAAAAATGGTGTAGATGATGCCCCATTTGATAAAATCAACTAAAAATCAAGTTCACCACCTGTAAATACAATAGCTTATGAAAAATAATTTACTTTTACTGTTCTCGGCTGTACATGTGAAGTTGCAGACTTCACAGTAATTTTTTGAAGTGTGTTTAAATAAAATAAACGATATCCTATTTATAAGACGGAATCCTGTTTACTATAAAATGGGATCCCGCTTATAAAACCGGGATCCCGTTTATAAGAAGCAGGATCTTGTTCTATAATCAGGATCCTGCTCTTCGACATTGAATGTTGGAGCCATTGGCTAGGAAACGGGATCTCGTTTCTTTTACAACGGTCCAAATACTGTCGAATAGGGAACGGGATCCCGATTATAAGACGGGATCTCGTTTATAAATAAACGGGATCTCGTTTTATAATCGAGATCCCGTTTATAATCGGGATCCTGTTTTATAAAATTTGAAATTTTTTTTGCATTGTGGTCAGGTTTTTGCCTAGGTTTTTGGTTCGGGAAAAGCATTGGAAGTCCGAACCTAGGCCTTCAACCTAGTTTGACCTGCAAGTTGAATGTCTTAACAATGTCAAAGAAAAATATTGACTTTGGACATATGGCTAACGACCTTTTTGCAAAAAAATTGACAAAATTAAAACCCATTTTAGATGAAGCCAATGCAGATTCTAAATATGTAATTTGTTTTGCAATTGGATTATTTTTTCTATTTTTCAATTAATTTCTAATAAGGTTGGAGGACGAGAACAAACTTCAGACAATTCTCTTCAATTTAAAAAAAAAATCAAAAAATGATATGTTTAGGTCATCTTATGCATGTCCTACATGATGATTTTTTAAAACGATAAATCTGCCTAATAAAAATTTAACAAAAAAAAATATTCAATAAAAAATTACAAAAAAATATCAAGAACAAGCTTCAGTGAGTCATAAAACTTTTCCTAAAAGGATTTAGAAAAATACAATAATTTAAGTCAAAATATGGATGCCGTACACGTGCATGGTATGGTAGAAAAAATGACTTTTAAATAGTGGTTTTTAGAAATGCCTATTAAAACTCAATTTGTACAATCTGGGTATTGAAATAAATTACATATTTGGAAACTAGACTTCGAGCACTACATTTTATGATTAGTGATTTTTTTAAAGATTTCATCTCTAAGTGCTTCAAATTTTAAGGTCAAATGTGTCAAATTCTTAAAATCAGAAAAAACACTTCCACTTTTTGGCCAAAAAGTGGACTCAACTTCTTGCACACACCCATCAGGTACTCCTAATAACCATCTCTCACTACAATAAGCATACCAATATAACAATGGTGACCCAAGAATGAGTCCTACCAAATAGAATCCCTATCAAACAATTTACAAGATCTACGCATATGCAACATCTCAAAGGAGAAAACATAATCAATGATCCAATATCAAATAACTAAAAAATAGATTCAACCCCACACTAGTATCATGCAAAACAAAGATAATCAAGTATAACATGTGGATTTCCAAGTTTCAAACACCAAAATCAACACTAGATCTGATTTTCCAAACAAATCCACATAGGAGTAACCATAGATCAATAAGAACCCTCCAAAAATCCATGCAAACCTATAACTTTCTTCATCCAAAAAACCTTGAATACAATCTCATCACATATATACATACCACATATTTTATTCAACATGTAAAACATGAAAAACCATCTCTGTAAATCTGAAATCCATTTAACCATCTAGATATTCACACTAAACATGTCATTTGAACAATGTAATAAGCACAAATCTACAAACCCATAGTTGAAGAACAAGATTAAACTGCAACCCAGCAGGAAAACCAAGTTGTCCAAGAGCTTATAACATATGAAATATATCATATCCACAACTCACAAAGAGGTTAGTGGCTTATCTTCTAGTGCTTTCATGTGACCAAGGGCTAAAACCTTGAAGCCAATATAAGCACTCCATTTTGTAGCCCAAATTGAGAATGTTTCTCCATGTGACTAGGATGTCTCTACCCATCCAACATTAACACCTTCTTGTTGTACATGACCACAAGGTAAAGGAACAAAACCACCAAACAAGATGATACAGACATATTGTCAAACAAGAGCTCTAAGTCGCCATAACATAACCAACTCCATAAAGATCTATAAACATGAGCTTCCAATGCCAACATAGATTACATTAACAATATTCATGGCTTCCAATCTCACAAATATATTAAAAAAAAGTTAATTCAAGAACATTCATTTCTTCGTCAAAAACCTTCCAACAACCTCCAATTCCTTCTAACAAATTCCCACAAGCTTGCCAGGCTAAGAAATAAAAAAAGAAGGAATACCCAGAACCTAGTTAACCTCCAACTCTAATACCAAATGATGAGAAATAAATAGGTTCAATACCGATTGCTGGGAAATTCAATCTCTATTCAAAAATGACTTAAATGGATGAGATACGAGGCTTGGACTACAACAACTTGAAAATCTAAAACTTATATGAAAATATGAAAAATAAATTACCTTTATGGAAATACCATGATTAGATCCATCTTCTTTATGATGCCAAAAAAAATATCCAACATAACATGTTTATAAACACTACCTTATGTGAACTTATAACAATAATAAATAAATAATATCATCAGCATAAGATAGCAGCAATAAGGCAAAAATCAAAAACATATGATCATCACATAACACATGATTTATGTGGAGAAACCCTTGCGAGAAAAAATCCACCAAGAAGAGAGGCCAAGTATGTATTATCATCAAATAAATGAGATTACAATACAACCACTTCCATTCTCCTCTTTTCCTCCAACATGACAGCACCTGTGTGTCATGTCCCCCGAAATTGTTAAGCTAAAGCACCTAAAGGCAAATTAAAAAAAAATAAAAATCCAAATAAATGTCAAAACACAAACATGTGTAATTACAATTTAAATATGATTATAATTATCATCGATAATATTATAATTATATCATAAATATAATATACAAATTATAAATGAAATAAATTATAATAATACAAATCATAATAAAACACCAAATAAAATAAATAAATAAATGATATAAATATTTACAATAATATGAGCAACAAGGGAGCAAATATAATAAGTAGTGATTAAGGGTTTATCTAAGTCAATACTTAAGAGTATTGAGGAGCAACGGTTATGACCTTTCGAAGGGGAGGTGTCTCTCTTTGAAGAGACATATTGATATAAAGGTGCCAAGACGTGAGTATTAATATGGGGGCATTACGTATTGAAATATATCTTTTTCATCATCGAATACTCTATGTGGTGTGTAATCTACCATTGGCAGATGGTATTGTATTGAGGAGCGATTAAAGGCTTGGAGAATCTACGTTGCAAAGGAAATGAATGATAGACCAAATCGTCCTATCAAGTGCCACCTGGGTGTCTATTTCATATTGGTGAATGAAGAACCATGTGCTTAGGCATGTTCGAGTTTATTGGCAGAGTTGAAATGGTGTGGTTGGCTTTATCAGGTTATCTAAATGACCATTGCCAGCCGCTTGATATATACCAACGTTGGATTGTTGAGACTATGTGTGTTGCACAATAAAGGAAGGCTCACGTATGACAGTAACTTGTCATAATCTAGTATTTAATCAATAGCAATAAGGGTAATTAGAAGTTTCAATACCTGTTGGAAAAAGATTATACTCAACCAGGGGGTGTGATTAAGACTTGGAGGAAATAATGAGGAACAAAGATATTCTGAAAGGAAGGGTAGTCTCCAGGACCCACTCAAATACAGAGTAAGGTAAGTATTTTCAATAAAAAATTATCATTACTTATGCACATAGAAGGTAAGAATAGTGGGGTAGGTTTATTATTATTCTAACTCTCAGTTGATACTTACAAAGATATTTAAGTATATTATGATTTATGATTATATTTGAATATATATTAGAATGGATAGTATAGTCAGAGTTGGAATGATGTGTTAACAATTGATAAGGGTATATTTAGATACATATATATATACAAGGTAATATATATATATATATATTGTTCGTGATTATCCAATAATGATGCTTGTAGCAATTATTAAGCCTAATAAGTAATAATGATTCTATTCGTTCACCATGATGATAAGTGGTATAATAGGATTCCATCTATGGGATCTTGAAAGATGTTAATATCTACTCTAATGTATCTATGAAATATATGATTTAGAATCATTCATAGTGAGTGGTAAGAAGGAAAGGAATAAACCTTTGACAAGATCAAAATATTTGTCATCTTCGATCTTATTAGAAGTTATTGCTGAAATTCGTTGATCCCCAACGTCTCTAATGTCTCTTTGAGGAGCACTCTGAATGCAAGATTCAGGATTTAGTGCTTCCACTAGAAATGGGTCATTACAAGTGGTATCAAAGCAACTTTCCTGCCATCCTATGAAAATAGTGTATGCAAACTTACCAAAGACAAAGGATAAGAGGGTGACATCGTCGGTTGAGAAAATAAGAGGTTCCCACATATCAAAGTGGTAAGTACTAGGTGCGTACTTTCATAGCCCTAAATTGCAATCATAAATACCTTTATACAATCAAAAAAATAATATTTGTTAAATATGTTATGAATGCAAATATTAACGATTGATAAATATATTAATTTTTGATATTGATAAAGAAATTAATGTAGTTATCAATATTTGGTAATTGATAAATATAAAAATATAAACATTGGATAGCATAAGGGATTGTGACATAAATAGATTATTTATTTTTAACTCTTAATATATGGATGCATTCATGAATCCCCATAGCATGTGGTAATTGCGGGTAAATTGTTAATATGATAATCATTAAATACAATTGTTTTATCATCAAAAATCATGTAGTTGGTTGAGGGATGGAACTGATAGGTTGAGTAGGTGCTAGATTTCTCCTCTAAATAGCCCACCAACATGGATGACTACGGTATGCCATTGTTGGGCCAAGAGGGCTCGCTGTATATGCTCTTGGGCTTAGAGTATCTACTGACCTCCTATGGAAATCCTTCCCCCAAACTATCGCATGGTTGGATTATCTTGA
>VDFB02015760.1:0-44491 GCA_007258455.2 Sequoia sempervirens
GGGAGGATAATGGATGAATGGCCAGGATTAGATCTTGAGATTAAGGGTTCAAATTAATTTCAAGGAAAAAGGGAATATTAAATTCCATTTGGGAATGTGGGTGGATTAAAAAAGGAATTAAAAATTCCTTGGGAGATGAGAAAAATTGACTAAGGATTAGATTAGGATAATTAATGAAGGGTTAGGGGAATGTTAGGTGGATAATTGGGATTAGGGGCCCACTTGCAAAATTTTGGAGGATGTGACACCTCCTAATCATGGATTAGGAATGTGCACATCCCTAATGATGGGATTAGCAAGTGGATTAGGATTAGGTGTAGATTATGGGAGATGGGGCATGTGAGGAATTAAATAAATCTATTATTTATTTAATTCATCTAGGAAAAGGGTAAAGGGTAAATTATTTTTATTATTTAATTAAATACCTTAGGAATTTAGAGGACTTTAGGGGTATTAATTAAATAATGGCAATATTACTTAATTAATGTGGATAAGAGGATATTTAGATGAAAAGGAATAAATTTGACCAAATATGAGTGGTCAAATTTAGGTTTCTACAACTTTGATTTAGTTTATGTCATGGTGCGTGCATGGATAATAACTAGGAGCACCTTAAATATTAGGATTTTTAATGCTTTATTTTAGAGTAGTTAAATATTTTTAGAAAATATTTAAAAAAATCATAAATCCATGGAGTAGTTTTGAAAATATTTAGTTTCCATGAAGCTATAGAGCAATTTATGTTAAATCTACTGATTCTTTGCAAATAATTCAAATTCATGAAATATTTTGGGTAAATCTTTAGTTTTCATGGATTTGTGAAGTGATACATGTTTTGCTAGATAAAAATTTTGTTATGATCCTTTGGATACTAGTAAGCCTAGAAACCATAGACCCCTCATGATTAATAGCAATTTACACAATTAACACTAAGTGAGCCTAGTGCGTCAAGACCTAACATTCCTGAGTCTTGGGATCAACTGAGATTGCCTTTAGATTTAGGTTTTCCTTGTGTATCCTTCAAGAAAGGTAGGTTCCAATGTTCTTTGGGTGATAATTTATTTTCCATTTGGTGTACAAGTGCAACACTAATGTCAACAATAGGGATACCTTGCATGCATTGAGTTTATACCATGTGACATTCATGCTCAAGATCTAGGCTAATCAAGATTGCTTACTGCACTTTCTGATAGGTTGCATTCAAAGATGAGTTCCTTCTATTTATCGATTAGGGAGGCCACTATCACTTTAGAGGATGTATGACACATCCTATGACTCCCTATCCATGCTAAGTGGGTAGTGTATGACCATGATTCTAGGATATATGTTTTGTAGAGGTGCTTTGAGATTAATGATGTTGGGGTAGAGGAGTATGAGATTTGTTGGGACACCTTGGTAGACCACTATGAGCGATTGATCATTGTAGTGCTATTGTTGATATAGTGGTAGCAAATAGAAACAAGCATGGATTTCTAGTTGGGTGGGGCTAGATGGTAGTTGGGATGATGGAGGAGGGCACTATGTATGCTTGGGGCCCTTGTAGGTTGGTGATGCTTTACTTCTAGTTGCATGATGTTTCCTATAGAGGTGCTTGCTTGATTAGTTGTGGCACTACATTGCTTATGGTTTGGTCATGGGAGCAAATAGCCATGTTCAAATGAGTTATAGATAGAGACCTGCCACCAGGGTTGCCGTATGTGTATATGTATGATGGAGAAATGACTCAAACACATGTCAGGGATGTCGGTTATGGAATACATGCCATTGATTTACTTGATTCATTCACTTGGAGGCCTTATTAACATTGCATAACCTAATAGGATGAAATGAAGCATCTTCCATATTGTCGACAGACTAGGTTTTTGATTGGATACACTATCTAGAGCCAACATATTATTGAGAGACAACTACTAGAGCATGTAATCTGGTAGTTCAATGAGATACAAGTGGATCCTATTGGTGCAACAAAGTTTGTGAGGTCAGCTCACAAGGTGTCTCAGTGGGGACCCATGATCAACCTACAGGTTGCCATTTAGGAGTTTATTGAGTTGTAGCCCATGCACTGGAGAGCACTGACAAAGGTAGCAAATGTAGGCACTATGCCCGAGTACGATGCATGGTGTGATCAACATAGGCCAATACCACTTACAAATCTAGATTTTCTAGTGCCTGTTGAGAGGATAGGGAGAGGTTCAAGGGGCAAGCTGCATGGGAGAGGATTGATTTGGGGTGGCAGGTATGGAGGTAGGGGAGGTGGGATGGAGATGATGACAACAATGATAGTGGTAGGGATGGAGGGAGAGGAGGTGATAGAGGTGAGGGCAAAGGTCAAGTGCCACCAGTTATTCCTAGGATAGTATTTCTCATCAAGGAGGAGGGAGAGATGAGGATAGAGGATGATCTTTGATAGGGGGAGGTATGTGTAGAGGTGGAGATGGAGGTAGATGTTGATGTGGTAGATGAGGAGGAGGATGACACACTAGAGGTGGCCATGGATGTTGAGGGGTGCAAGGATGTACGTATTAGATAGGTCATTTGAGATATTATGGAGGAGGTAGAGGAGAGGGAACCTGATCCACAAATGGTGGCCATGTAGACACAAATCTAGGTTGCACTGGCATAGGTATAGAGATTGTAGGGTCAAGTTACACAGTTAACTATAGAGAATGATATGACCATTATCAAAGCATATAGGTTTGAGCAATGGTCATTAAGGTTTATTGAGACAATTAATAGGTCCAATGCCAATTTTTCTTGCACCTTCTATCGAGCTAGAAAGGAGGCATAATATTATAGAGGTATATATGAGGATGTAGTTCCACCATCTCATAGGGTGCCTAGATACACCCAAAGCCAAAGTAGGTCCCACTCTCAGAGGTCATAGAGCAATGGTGGGGTTTCAAGATTGAGGAGGTCTCCATACCAGTCACCTCACCATTCCCCTAGGGAGCAGTAGAGGCCATCAGGATCAAGGAAGAGAGAATAAATGCCTCCCTCCACCCATTTACTTTTAGGGGATAGGGGTAGCATAGGCTAGGCCTATTTTTTGTATATAGACATATGTATTTTTGATCGAGCTCATGAGATCCATTTTTGATAGTATCTCATTTTTTTTTACTATGACACATTTTTAGATATATATGAGATGTATCATTTTTGGTGGTGATTATATGAGATGTTATGTTCTATATGTATGTTTCTATGTGATGGATTCTTATGGATGCATATGATGTTATGTTTTTTTGATGTATGGATGGATCCACATGATATTGATTTATGCTTATATATGTCATGATGTATGGATATCTAATTTTTATGATCTATGATGGGTTTTATTCTGCTTGTATGATCTATATGTATGATGGCACTATATGTTTAGGAAATGTTATGCCATGCTTGATATGATGCTATGTGGATGATGATTATAAAAAATGTAATACAATTCTATCTATGTTTTTGAAGATTTTAATTCAGTATTTATGACCTATATGCATGTGATATATGATGTTCTAACATGTTTATGGATACAAGATGGTGTAGCTAATGTATTTTTTGTGTGTCAAAATGCCACCAAGATTACTGTGGGGACTGACAAAAGAAATATTAGTTTAGATGGATCATTCATACAAATCAAGCTTGATGTAATGATTAATAGTATTTAAGCTTTCTATAGTGCATGTTTTTTATCATCATAGAGAGTTTTATTATTGAACAAACAAATGTATGCACACCTAAGCATGGATTGTGAAGGTGGATTTTGTTTCCATTTTCCTAAAGATTATGCTATATGGACAAGTGGATAGTGTACACCAACTTGAGACAAATCTTGGCAACATTAGTATTTTTTTTCAAGGATTCAAACACATCAAACAAGAAGTGCCTTGATTCATACTAATAAAATAAAACCTTGATATATGTGAGGAAGTAACCATAATCATGTTAATCTTGATGCAAGAAAATGTTAGTTGACCTTTGACTTTCCTAGGATGTTTTGATTATGCCAAATGAAACCCCAATCACCCATAAGGACCTTAGTTGCCCCAATCATGTTACCAAGACAAACCACAAACATTGTGTCTGCTTTAAGAGTGAAATATTTTGTGTAAGACACCTGGTCTAGTTTTCATAATGCAACAACCTAGGAGACAAAATATTTTTTATAAGATAGGTACCATTGATACATATGCAGATAATTGATTAGCTAGTTTGAAGGCTATTTTGGTAGTTTCACCTTTTATTTGATGATTTATTGAGCTTAGTTTTTTGTAGGTTGATTTTTTTGTGTCCAACATGTCAGATATTGATAAGGGATAGTTTTATTATGGAATTTTGGATTGTGATGAATATTTTATTATGACGGACCCTAAGGGATTGACCTACACCTCGTGGGCTCATTGATGATGACCTTGTCTATGTGACACACACAGAGGCAACATAGTTTGACTATTTATTGTGGGACATGGATACCAATGATGACTTGATTATGACAAACCATAAAGGACTAACCTAGGCCTAAGGGGATCATCAATGATGGCCTTGGCTATGTACATGCATAGAGGCAACATAGTTCAATTATTTGGATTGATATTAGAACATGTTGGATGGCTAATGTTGTTTTTGACATTTTTGACATTTTATGACTATTTTTGGGTTTTTCAAGGAATATTTAAATGTTTTTGGATTTTGTTTAACATTTTGATATTCTTTTATTTATGTTATAATGTCTTAGGATACTATGTGTAAGATCCTTTTAAAACCCTAGGTTGAGAATTTCCCCCAGTCCAGAATATGACTAGTTATTATGAGAAGGGATGAATATAGTAAGTGGTTAATTCTAAATGTTAGTCAATCTCAGGTCATGAGAAGGGGTGAGAAATATTTTTATGTAGGATCATATGTTTGGGTTATTATGGATGAAATATGATAGAATAGTGATAGATGGTAGAGTGGTATCCAACTACACATGGCGCATGTTTGCTAGGTTTTCACCATGGTACTTATCCAAAGCACCACAAAAATGGTTTTCACTATAGGATGAATTATTTCTCTTTTTTTATTTTTATTTTGTGGGATCTCTAGAGATCATTTATATTACCTTTGAAGGTGCATGCTATTGATTGAATCATGTAGCGGTTCACCTTCTAGAGTAGCCAGTTGATAAGCATTGGATCTATATTCTATATTAATGATATAGGGACCTAGCCAGTTAGGTTCAAAATTTCTTGGTTTTTCTCTTTCCTATTGATTCTTAAGGCTCTCTTTTAGGAATAGATCACCGATGTCAAAGTTTTGGACTTTGACTCCTTTTTTGTAGCTACGTCTAAGGAAATTTTGATATGCCTGCATATGGAATAATGTGGTTTTCATTCTTTCATCTAATAGTTCTAGTTCATGTACCCTGGAAATCCGATAGTCTTCATCATCAATGAACTACTACATAGTGTAGTGTTAGAAAATGTACTTTACATTTTCACACTATGTTTGGGTCCCTTAATAAATTGGACTTAATTAAGCCTCTAATTGGCCCAATTATGCATTTAAAATCCTAATTAATCCTATTTTCTAAAAGGAAAACTTATATTAAACAATTGCAAACATTAATTAAATTGCCTTGGAATTGAAGTGTCCAAGATTTAGGTCCTAGGACCCATTCGCCCAAGCACGAATGGGCCGCCCTTAAGTTTGGGACCCTAATTTTTAATATGTTTTTGGCAACATTTTTATGATTCAAATCCAATTTGAAATTGTCATCCTTTGATGTTTAATTTTTGGGAAATTAGAAAATTACCTATAAATACAAGGTCTTTTTATCAATTCAAATCCTAGAATATAGAGAAGTAAGAGGTGAATTTCACAAGGGGTAAGATTATTGTCAAAGGTGTTCAAGGGAAGATTTCTCAGTCATTTGTTGTAGGATTCAAGATATCAAGCATCATGTCAAAGTTATCTTCATTCATGAATGTTTTTGGAGCTAACATTGTGATGTAGGTTTCAAGTATTCAAGTCAAGATTCAAGCTATTAAATCAAACATCCAATAAATCCATTTCATGCAAGATCAAGACCTTGGAGAGATGCGTTAAATTTTAGTCCTCTAAGGGTTGCCATTCAAGGGTTTGGTGAGTTTCAAACATAGCATTGTTCATTCATCATTCCTTCCATTCATGTTTCATTTTATTTCAAGGTTTAATTACCAAAGCGAGGTTTGACCAAGGCAAACCCCCATTCACAAAAAATAAACAAATTTTCCCTCTCCTTGTGTGTTATAGGTTTATAGGTAAAAAAGGATTGAAGATTGATCAAAAGTGCAATTTTGTAAAGTTGTCAAAGTTGTCATCAAAGTTGTCAAGCCACAAAAACTCACTTGTAGAATTTATTTCAGACTTTCAACTATGAGATCCAGAGGAATCGAGAGTGCAAATCTAGGAATAGAGGACTGTCAAAAATAGATTTTGGATCTATATAGCAAGATGCATTTTCCCTATGGTGAATCTGTCCCAGGAGGACACTCAATAGAGAATTTTGGTGACAGGTGCATAAATTATTACCCTTCTCATATCTATTAAAATTTTGTTGATTTTGATAGATTAAGGTTTTAAATTGACTATTTAAGTCTCACATTGCATAATTAGATTCATTTGGTATTTTTGATTTATCTCCCAAAAGTGCATTTTAGGCTGATTTACCCTATCCTTAATCATAAGGAAAAAAATCAGATCTCCATTAAGGTTTACTCTCCTATGGGTTGAAAGTCAATCTTACCTTTGGGGATCTCTTTTTCCTAATGAAATAAGATAGGTGCATTTTCCCCCTCCATCTTGATGAGGATCTTTTCCTTTGTTTCACATAGAAACTATCAATGGTGGTAACTTGACCTTAATCAAAAGGATAGCTTTAGAACCAAAGATAAGGGAATAAGGTGTAGCACATGTGGGAGTACAAATAACCGTACAATAATCCCATAAGGTTGGGTTTAGCTAAATGTGCTAGTCTCAACCAAAGTCATTGAAAATATTTTTCAAGATTTTTATAATGGTTTTATTTGATGCCTCCACTTGACTATTACCTTGAGGATAATACAAAGTGGAAAAATGGTGTTGTATATGGTCATTTTCACATAATTCTTGAATGTCTTAGTTTTTGAAGGGACACCTATTATTTGTGACTATAGAAAAGGGTACACCATACTGGCATATGATGTAGTTTAAGAATTTTGATATTTTGTTTACCAGTGATGTATATCATTGAAATTGCTTTAATCAATTTAGTGAAGTACTTAGTTATAGTATTTATGATTTTATGGTCATTTACATATGTAGGGTGGATTTTTATGACAAGGTTGAGTCCTCATTGAGAGAAGGGCCAAGGTGATGTAACCAGATGAAGTCCTTGTACTAGTGCATGTACTAAATCACCATAAATCTGACATTGTCTGCATTTCTTCACAAAGTGGTAGGAGTCATGTTCCATTTTTGGCTAGTAATATCCTATTCTCATAAGCTTCTTTGTTAGGATATGACTAGTAGAGTGAGATCTACATATACATTCATGTACCTCTTGTAAATCCATTTTCAATTCTTCCATGTTGAGACACCTAAGAAGGTTAATATATAAACTATGATGATATAGGGTATTGGTGATGATAACATATTAGGAGCTCACCGAGTAAAGGTTTTTATTTGGTTATTGAACAAGTCAAGAGGGATGATTTGATTGTGAAGATAATCATATGTCTTTATACCATGGGATTCAAGACCAACAATCTCACACACGACCTTGGATTTGTGGACATCAAATGCGGGGATTAAAATTTGTTCCACTAATAATTCAAATTGATGCACATTGTTTGGTATGTCCAAGAGATATCCAATGGTAGCTGTTGCATCAACTACTTTATTCTAAACCATTGAAATCCATGTAAACAAGATGATGTCAAAGTACTCCTTAAGACTATCAACCATTTTCTTGTATGGCACTAGTTTGTCATCCTTTGTCTCATACTCATCATTGACATGTTGAATCACTAACTATAAATCACCATAGACATGCAGGTCTTCGATCTTCCATATTATAGCTTCCCTTAGACCTGCTAGCAAGGCTTCATATTCAAGAATTTTGTTTGTGCATAGGAAGGTAATCCTATAAGAATTAGGGATTGTGTCCCTTTATGGTGTGATAAACAAGACACCTACTCCTAAACCATGATGCATGTACGATCTATCAAAGTACATGTTCCATGTTGTAGATGTATCTAGTGTGAAGATTGCTTCATCAAGGGAATTTTGATATGAGAGGTTGAAATGCATGTGTAGGAGCATCTACTAACTAATTGATGATGACCTATCCCTTGATGGCTTTTCTTTCCACATAATCTATGTCAAAACTCACTAAGGAGAATTGCCCATTTTGCTAATATTCCTATTAGTGTTTCCTTACTGAGTAAATACTTCAGAGGATCAATCTTGGAAATTAACTTAGTCTATAGATTTAACATGTAATGCCTTGGTTTCTGCATTGTAAAGATAATAGCAAGGAATGCCAGCTTGATGGGAGTATAGTTGATTTAGTATCCCACAAGGGTATGACTAATATAATATATTGCTCTTTCTTTTCCATCTTTGTCATTTTGTGCCAAAAGAGCTCCTAGTGTAAATGATGTAGCTGATACATACAAGATGAGTGGTTTCCCCTCAATGGGTTGCATTAGTATTGGTGGTGATAGTAGGTAGTCTTTGATTTGTTGGAAATCCTACTAATAATAATTGGTCCATTTGAATGACACATCCTTGAAAAGGATATATTGAAACAAATGGTACTTATCTACCAATTGCACTATAAACCTATGGATTGATTGTAGTTTACCCTGTAGAATCCTAAGCTATGTTAGATTGGAAGGTGGTAGCATGTCTATGATGGATTTCACCTTTGTAGGACCCTCTATGCCTCTGTACAAAACAATGTATCCAAGGAGCTTCCTGGAAGTTACTCCAAAGACACACTTTTTTGGGTTTAACCTAACCTTGTATTGTTCCAATATAGTAAAGATTATGTCAAGCACTACTAGGTGGTTATCTCTTGTGAAGCATTTTTCCAGTTTGTCATCAACATAGTACTCCATTAGTTTGTGCATCATATCATGGAAGATTGTTTTCATAGCCCTTTCATAGGTAGATCCAATGTTTTTAAGGCTGAAGGGAATGGAGTTCTAACAATAAGTACCCCATGGCCAAATAAAGGTTGTCTTATGCTGATCCTCAGGTGCAATTTTGATTTGGTTGTAGTCAGAGAAGCCATCCATTAGTGGTATCATCTTATATCCTACTATGAGATCTACAATCATGTCTATGTTTGGTGGAAGAAAATCATCTTTCAGACAAGCCTTATTTAGACCCCTAAAGTTGGTGTAGATGCATATGCCACTAGTCAGCTTGGTGACTAGTACCAAATTTGAAATCCATTCTACATAATCAACCATTGGTCTTATGAACCCAACATCCAATAGTTTATTCAACTCAACTTTGACTAATAAGGCAATTTGTGGTTGCATCTTCCTCAACTTCTTCTTGAAAGGTTTAGCATTAGGAATAAGAGGTAAGTGATGGAAGACTAGTTCGGGGTCTAGCCTAGGCATGTTTGCATAAGACCATGCAAAGTTGATTTTCCTTTTAGAGAAAAAATTGGAAAAACTTGGCCTCTCTATATCTATTAGGGATGTTGCAAAGTGTATAATTTTTGGATCTTTAGGTGTATTGATGTTGAATTATTTTGATTTATCCACCAACATTGGGGATTTCTCTTGACTCGTGGGTAGTAGGTTTAACTTTCATCCTTGGGTGCCTTAGAGAGGTTTTCACCTTTGGGTACATCCTTTATCTTGTATTTTTCCATGTCTAAAGGTGCCTTTTGGTTTTCACCTAGAGAATTTTTTCTTTTTTTTTTCTATTTTATGATTGGAAGGTAGGATTGTCTCCCCATAGTATGCAATAGTGTTAAGGTCTATAGTGAAACCAACCTTATGATCCGCACTAGGTATACCTTCTATGAGTCCCATGAACTTAACAATTGCCTCATCATTTTAGAAGATATCTAAGATTGATGGACCTTGTTGGTCCCAATCGATTAATTAGGGATGGACTAAGGGCATGTTATCATCATTGTTATTAAAGCTTAATGATGAGATAGAAAGGGTAAATATTGAGGAATCATCAGGGTTCCAAAAGGTATCTATCCAGGATTGGCCTTCAATAGTTTGATCAGTAGGGGATTCAAGTTTGGTACTATTCCTAGAAGTCTTGACAAATTTAGAAGCATTAACGAATTTCTTTGGAGATACCTCAATACTAGGAGCATTCACTTTCAGTGGTGAATATCCCAAACCTTTATTTCTTGGTCATTTTCTCATTAGTATAGGTTCAGTCATCCCTTGTTTCTGCACTCGAAGGCCACTATGACCATAATAACCCTTCTGATTAATGATGTCAAAGATTTTTCCATACTTGTCAATAGGTAATTCAACATGTATCTCATCCTCTTCATCTTTGTAAATCCATTTTGAGAGGTCTTCATTGATACATTATTTCCCTAGCTCTTCCCACTTAGTGAAGGTTGTAGGAAGGTGATACTATATTGTTACCTTGGGATCCTTCTTGATGTGACATGGTTTCCCATAGTGTTTAGGTGCATCTAGTAGCTTTCCCACAAAGAAAATTTTTGCAATATTGTATTCTCCACACCCATTGTCCTAGACCTAGACCTTGTTTTTAGGGTATGTCTTGGGTAAAGCCGAAGCTTTCAATAAAGAAGCAGGGTTAATATAGTGTGATGAGGAGGTGGAAGGTGGGATTTACCTTTGAATAATTACTTGATGTTCAAGGGTACCCCTCAAGTTGTTGCAGTATTGGAATGGGTTAGGATCACCTAAAATAGTAATCTCTATTCCATTAGATGGAAACTTTAAACATTGGTGATAGGTTGACGAAATGACTTTTATGGCATGAATCCATGGGAATCCTAGTAGAATGTTATAAGGAAAGTCCAATTCAAGAGCCTAAAACATCATGTCTTGTACAATAGGACCCACTCTAATTGGGAGAACAATAACACCCTTGGAAGAGAATTATGTATCATCATATCCTCATATCACAATTCTTTTCGACTCGTCTATACAAGCCTTAGAGAATCCCATGGTAGTAACCTATTTTAAGGTAAAAATGTTTAGCCCAACTCCACCATCTATCAAAACTTGTTTGATTTTATGTTTGTTAATTTATACTTCCAAGTGTAGAGGTTCATTGTGATTATGTTTTTGCGAAGTACAATCATGGTTGATGAATGTTACATGATGGGTGGTAGATAAGAACCCTACCATGGCCTAAAACGGATTTACACTTAGATTAGTTGGAATAGAAGAATCTTGCAATGCTTTATCTAGGATTTCCTTATGCTTAGGAGAGGTGCGTAGCAACTTGAGAATTGACATATGAGTAGGGGTTTTCCCTAGATGACCAAGTAAGTTATACTCACATTTTAGTTGTGACTTAGGAGGGGCTCCTTACAAAGTCACCTTCGATTGTTAGGTAGTAATCACACATTCAAGATTTTTGTTTTTATAGTGATAGTGGATATGTTATAATCAGATGGCTAGATATTATTTACTATGTACTTGTAAGCAACACTAGTATAATTTGTTGCATATTTACCACCTATTCCAAAATTGGAGAATTTTCCCAACCCATGGGTTTATAAAGGATCCTTAAAGATTGAGTGATATGAGTTAGAGAATCCTAGTTGGTTATCAATTTGAATATCACCCTGCTCTATATGATCTTGAATGATGTTCTTAAGTTTAAATTAGACATAAATTTTATGTCTTTTAGTTCTATGGTACTCACATAAGTCATTTTCATTCCACCAGGTTGGTTTAAATGTTCCTAGCCCATAATTTTTGATTTTAGGTAGTTGAATGACATTTTTTTTGTAGCAATTTCTTTAAAACTTCCTCAATTGGTTCCCCCAAGGGATTGTATTTCCATCTTGGTTGGGGGGCCCTTGGAGGGCCATGCAGTGTTGTGTTCTAAACCATGTTAGTGGTTGTGTCTTGATTTTTAGGAGGGTTATTTTTGTTCTTCATTATGGGTCCTTTCAAATTCATCACATGATGAGCTTTATTTATGACCTTATCATCTACAACACCATCATTTGTCACAATTTTCTTTGTGACCAAAATTTACTCTTGTCTTTAGAATTGTGAGAATAATTGTTATTCTCCTTAAAGATTTTTGCAAGCCCTTTACCTATGAAGGATTTATCGATGGAGAGTCATTTTTCTATGACCTCAAACATGTTGGAATAGTGTATTTGTAGGTGAAACACCTCCTTCTTGTTAGGGTTCTCCACAAAAATCTACACTAGTTTTTTTTTTGGTATATGACAAGCACACTTACTAGCTAAGCTTCTCCATTTTTGCAAGAATGAAGTGAATGTCTCACAATCCTTTTGTTTTTCAACACATAAGTTGATTATGTTGTTGGAAATAGGTTTTTTCATTGATGTCAAATGTGTATGATGAATTTTGTATATATTTTGGAGATAGTGCAAGTATATAAATATAGTCAACAATATAATTATATGTATGAATGGTAATTTGATTGGTGTCTATGAGTGATATGATGGTTGGTACACTTGTTCCAATATGTTCCCTACATGTCTATGATAATATCATTCATGATTGGTGTACCACACTTTGAGATAAGTTGTAGAAGATTGGAAATGGTATTAATAGTGTATTCACTATAACAAAGTCATGAATTTTTGGTTTGCATCCTTCTATAGAGTAAGTTCTTGTATTGCGGTTCAAGAAATAATTTGGTTATGTTGTGAAGGTATTATATCTAAGAAATCAAGTCTTTACACCTTCTGTAAAAAGAATTAGAAATAATAGTGTTTTGGTCTATACAATATAATGTTAAAAGTTTGTTGGAATTCTTCACATTCCTTGAGTGAGATAGAAGTGACCATGTAGACTTGGTAATATGTTCAAAAAGGTGTATGAGATATTCCTTTCAAGCCTCAGGTGTTTTGGTGGTCTGCAAGATTAGTTTTCAAATAATAGATTGCTACAACTTGTTCGAAATGCTTTGTTCCTCTACTTTTAGTGGTTTCTCCTCTTGTGCCAACACATTATGATCAGATACTTTAGGAAAAGGTTGAATTAATATTGTTCATGGTCTACAACACCTACATCTTGGTTCACATAATGGTTTTGATATCTCCCTATTTATGTGAAGAAAAATAGTAACAATGTTGATAGTATTGATACTTTTTGAGCCGACATGACTTGTTTCATTCTCAACGGTTGATATTGATTAGTTAATCTTATTTTGGAGAATGTGTTTATATGTGTTTGGATCCTATAGTACTGTATTATAATTTTTATTTATTTCTCTTGTAGATATTATACATAATTGGAGTCGACCAATGAGATTTCAAGAGTTTCTTCTAAAGGTCATCATGGAGTCAACTTAATCAAAGTTTTAAAGTATTGTGGAGGATATATATAGAAGATTAAATTCATTTGTGAAGGTGATTCATAGTTATGTGAGATAGAATAAAATGAAAGAGATGGAGTGTTTGAGATCAACGTGAAGGGAAAATTGTGTAAACAGTGACTACAACTTCAACATTTGTTAGGTGCTTCTTCAAAGTAGTTCATAATGAATTTTCTCATTCTAATTTTCATGTATCCTACTCTAAGATAGTGAGTCTCATTAGATCCTTTGTATCTTGCTCTAAGGTTGTGTACCTTAGTCTGCAAGTCGTTAGAAAATGAGCCTTAATAATTGTAATTCTTGCTAGCAGTGAGCTACATATATTGTGAGTTAATCCTCACCATGGTTTTTCCCTCATTGGGTTTTCCACATAAAATTCCTGGTGTCTTCATGTGATGCATGTGTTCTTTGCTATTATTTTTAGTTATGTGATAAGTTGTTAATATAGAAATGGAAATGCTTAAGTTTTAATATATGTTGATTCAAGCCCCCCTCTTGGCACATCATTGTGTTCAATAATTGGTATCAAAGCCAAGTGTCTTGAGAAGCTTAACAACTAAGGTTGATCCTACTCTTGAACACATGGGGTCTATAGTAAAAATCAATGATATGTTTATTCCAGAACTAGATCTTAGATCAATGGAACCTGAAGGTTGGGACATCAATCCAAAATATTGTGAATTGGATTTTGAAGAACTCTAGTCTACTCTTGAAGATCTAGATGAAGCAATATTACAAAATATCAAACATGAATTCATGTTGGAAAAGTCAAAAGAGATAATCGACAAATTGAAGGAAAAATATATAGTATCAAAGGAAGAAATTAGCAAATTGAAAGCTCAAATAGAAGGTGGAAGTGAATGTGAAATGAAAGCCAAAGTAGGTGAAGATTTGATTTCAAGTTTAAAATTCAAAGTTGAAGAAGGAAAAATGATTGAGGATTGCTTGACTACTAAGCTTAATGACAAAAGCATTGAATTCTTAAAGCTTGAGGGAGAGATTGTACTCTCGAGAAAAGAACTTGAAAAAGATAAAGAAAAAATTGACTAAGGTTTAAAACTAAGAGAAGGATTTGGAATTCTTGATGAGTTGATTAACTCTCAAAAACCCTCAAAAGAGAAAACAAGACTAGTTTTTAAAAAAGGGAAAAGTCCCTTGATCAATGCATCTACAAATCTGTATGATAAATTTAAAGTAGGATAGTCTAAAACAAGGAGGGAGAGAGAGTGCATAGAAATTCCTAAGGAAACATCCTCAAAAAATGCAATGGTAAATCATGATGAATAGAAAGGAAGTGGATTCACTCCTGTCTGGAGCAAAAGGAAGAACTACAAAAATCCTGCTCCAAACAAACTACTCCCACTAGGTTCAATGGTAAATTCTATGCTTGTAATAAGTGTGGTCATAAGGTAGTTGAATGTAGAAGCAAAATGAGTAAAAAATCCTTCAAGCCTTCAAGGTACAATTTTATGAACACTCAATAATTTCATGGTTAGTGTTATGCTTGCAATAAATTTGGCCACAAGGTTGATGAATGTAGAAGTAAAGTGATAAGGAATAATACTACATACTCTCAATCCTTCTATGGATACTACTACACATGCAACAAGTCTGGTCATAGGGTTGCTGATTGTAGATCTAATGTGAGAAGAAATAATTTTGCTCTACAAGCCGGTATAATCTGTTACAATTGCAATAAACCTAGACACGTTTCTAGAATTTGCAAGGGAAAGAGTGTAAGAAATTTTTCTCCCCAAAAGAAGCCTACCATTTGTCAGCAAAAGAAGGAGATGAACAAAGTTTGGTAGATGAAGGAAGAAAATGAAATAAAGAATGAATTTGGACCTTAGCATAATGAAAACAAGTATTGATTCATGGGGAGTTGCAAGTGTAGATTATGTAAAACCCTTGAAATGTATAAGATGTTAAAATCCTTAGCATAATGGTAAATATAAATATGAAATTGGTTGGCCATCCTTTTAGAGCAAATACACCCTCTACAGAAGATTGTTGAAGGATCATTGATCTCTGTAATATCTTAAAAGGTAAAAAGCTACTAAGTGTGAAAAAAAATTAAAGTGCATTTATTGTAGAATAACTAGGGTTAGTGAAAGACATATTTAGTTCCTAAATTGAACTAAGTTAATCCCATTTAAAAGTATCAAGTTGATGAGTGCTCAAAATAACACCTTAATTGATCATTTTATGTTTGCAAAGACTTTATTATGTTGTAAATTAACTATACTAGGGTGGTAGATTATATACTTATATGTTTCCTTGTTTTATCTTTATTTAACTAATTTGAGGATATATTAGAAATGATATTTTGCATTAAATGTGTTGCTTTTTAGTGGCGATTAATGATGAAATGATTATGCAATTTGAGATCTTTTGCTATCATAATAGCATCCTATCTTTGAGGATCTTGTTCGGTTGATTAAATGTTGACTTCATGAGGTGGGCATGTTAAACTCTTTGTTTAACAAACTTGAAATCTATCTTGCTCTTGATTGCTCTAGCTGGATCCTGATTTATCAATTCCGAATTGACTTCTTCAGTCAGTTTGGGAACTTCTTGTTCAACTATTATTATGTGGTGGATTTCTTTATGATACTTTTAGTTCTATTTAGTTTTAGTTTTTTGCTTTGTATCTTGGCGGGCTGTGCCAGTTTTTGTATTCAAATAAGTGGATATTCCTATAAATATGCATCCTTAGATTTATTCTAGAGTTAGTCTTTTGCTTTAGCATTGTAATGTTTGTAATCTACACTTTTATTCTACTCACCTATTTTGGCCAATTAGAATGCAAATAAGGAGTTGATTTGAATCTTGATGATTAGGTCCCACCAAAGGAAGAGTAGGGTCCACTCAACCAAAGGAGGTGGCCTTGTGTTATTTATGTTCTTTGATTTAGTTGATTTCTGTTTAATTTGTGTCAATTTGAAAGTTAGGAATGTTTATCTCTGTTTAATCATTGTTAGTGACTGTAATTATTTACAATCTTAGATTAAGTTCATCATGTTCTAAAGATAATTCATTATGCTTTATTGTAGATTAATATTCATTCATTTATGGTAGATTTAATTACTGTTCATAGGAATTAGACTCAATATTTATTTTCAAATGCATGTATTTATCTTAGGTAGATTTTGGTTGGCTACTACAACAACATTGATAGATTACAAATTAGGAAGTATGATCATTTCTAATGGTCAAAAATAGAAGGAATTGTCACTTTTTCCTGCAGCTCAACCATCATTTCAACCTAACACTCAACTTGGGTTGATGAGGATATCAAGTTAGAAGGAGATAACATTGAAGAATTAGCTATGGTTACCTTGGTAGAACATATTAAGGAATATGAAGAACAAGATCTTAATTATGAAGAGATTGGTCAAGAAAAAGAGGAGAATTTGTCAAGGAATGTTACATTAGAAAAATTCACACACTTTTCCCTTAAAAAAACTTGTTGGAGATCCACTTGATTCTAAGAATAAGACCAAAGAAATAATAGTGGCAGGGGATAAGCCTCTTTTCATTAATTCATCCTTGTCCTCTTTACAAGAAAAGGAATTGAAGTTGATCTTGGAAAATCATTTTGAAGCATTTGCTTGGGAATATAAAGAAATGAGAGGAATTCACCCTTCTATTTGTACTCATCATATTTATATTGAAGATGTTAAACTAGTAAGGCAAGGTCAAAGAAGGATCAATCCTACTTTATGAGATATTGTAAAACAAGAAATAGAAAAGCTGCTGAAAGTAGGATTTATTTATCCAATACTTGATAGTCAATGGGTTTCTCCATTGGTTATTGTTCCCAAGAAAAATGGAAGATGGCATGTATGTGTGGAATACACAGAATTAAACAAAGCCACTAAAAAATATCATTTTCCTTTGCCATTTATTAATCAAGTATTGGATAACTTGGATGGCAGTAGTTATTTCTCTTTCCTAGATAGATTTAGTGATTACAATCAGATCCAAGTGGCTCCTGAAGACCAAGATAAACTACCTTCACATGTTCTTGGGGAATGTATGCTTATACTGTTCTACCATTTGGACTGTGCAATGCACCAACCACCTTTTAGAGAGTTATCTTGGCAATTTTTGCAGATTTAACTACTTCATGTGTGGAAGTGTATATGGATGACTTTACTATTCATGCACAAACATTTGAAGAAGCACCTGAGAGTTTGAATATAGTTTTGAAAAGATGCAAGGATCTTAGGTTATCTTTGAATCATGAAAAGATTTCCCTCATGATGATAGAAGGGATTGTTCTGGGACATCACATTTCAAAAGAGGGGATAAAAGTTGACCCCAAAAAAATAGACACCATTCAAAAGATTGAGATCCATAAAATTCAAACTAAAGTTCGTAGTTTTCTTGGGAATGTTGGTTACTATAGAAGATTCATTGAAGGGTTTAGTAAAATTGGTGAACCTTTGTTTACATTGCTTAAGAAGGATGTGGAGTTTTTTTGGACAAGTGATTTTCAAAAATCATTTGAAATAATTAAACATGCCTTAACTACTGCTCCAATTATCAAAGGACCTTTTTCAGGAGTTCCATTTCATATACATGCTGATGCGTCTAACTTTTCTATTGGTGCAGTTTTGGGATATAAATATGAGAATGAAGCAATGCATGCTATCTACTATATCAGTAAAAATCTGAATCTTGCTAAAAGGAATTACACAACTAAAAAAGGTTCTTAGTAGTAATATATGCAATCAATAAATTTAGGCACTATATTACTAGTTACAAGTTATTCATTCACACAGACCATGCTTCTATTAAATATTTTATGAATAAAGTTGTAGTGGGTGGATGAATTATAAGATGGTTATTATTGTTGTAAGAGTTTGACGTGACAATTATAGTTAAGCTTGGTAAAGATAATATTGTTGCTGATTTTCTTTCTAGAATTGTTTTGTAGGGTGATCAAGAGCCAGTAGATGACACATTTTCAGATGAGAACTTGTTTGCAATATAAATTCATCCACCATGGTTTGCTAATCTTGCAAATTATCTTGTAATAGGGAAGTGTCCAAATCATTTCAATCCTAAACAAAAAAGGAGATTAATTCAAGAAAGTTCTAGGTTCCAATGGATGGATGGAATTTTACTTAAAATGTGTCCTGATCATGTTCTTCATAGGTGTGTTGCTAAAATAGATGTTTATGATGTCATACATGCTTTCCATCATGAGCCAGAAGGAGGACATTATTCAGTAGTTAGAACTATTCATAAGATCTTAGGAGCTAGTTATTTTTGGCCATCTATGACAAAAGATGTTTCATTCTTTGTTAAGCATTGTGATGAATGTTAGCACATGGAGGACCTACACCAACAATGGAGATGTTGTTACAAACTTAGATAGCTTTAGAACCATTTGAGAAATGGGGAATTGATTTTGTGGGACCTATTGATCCACCTTCTAGAGGAAAACAATATATTCTAGTTTGCATAGACTATGTCATAAAGTGGGCCAAAGTGAAAGCTTTGCCAGTAGCAAGGGAAGATAAAGTAGCTAATTTTTTGTACAAGCATATTCTTTAGAGATTCAGTGCACAAAGAGAGATAGTATCAGACCAAGGACCTCAGTTTGTGTCTGCTATGATGGAAAATTTTATGCAGAGATATCAGATGACACATAGAAAATCTACACCATATCATCCTCAGGCGAATGGACAAGTAGAAGTTACTAACAAGGAATTATAAAATATTTTGACAAAGACTATTTCATTGAGAAAAAAAAATTGGGCAGAAAGGTTAGATGAAGCAATTTGAGCTTACAATACAACTTGGAAGACAACTACTAGATTCTCTCCATATGAGTTAGTATATGGGAAAGCTCTAGTCATGCCTATTGTGTTTGAATTACAGACATTGAAAACAACATTGGAGGTTGGTATTGACTTGCTTGAAGCAGAAAAGAATATAATTCTACAGTTGAAATAATTGCATGAAATGAGAATGGAAGCTCTTCAACGCACATAAATAATTTAGAAGTAGAGGAAAGAATGGCATGATAAAAATATTGTGACTAGACAATTCAAGAAAGGAGATTAGGTACTATTGTTTGACTCCATATTCTAAGAGTTTAGAGGGAAATTTCTTACAAGATGGTTGGGACCCTATAAAATTGATCAAGTTTTTCAAAATGGAGTTGTTCAATTGATACCAATAGATGGAGAAAGAAGGATTATGCTAGTTAACGGTCACCATCTGAAGATGTATCACAAACCTACATCAAAAGAGGAATTTGTATCAGAATTGTAGAATAGAGTTGAAAATTTTCTGATGGAAGACATTTCTTCCATAGGAGAATGTGCTCTTAGATAATCTTTTGAAAAGGTATGAATAAAGAACGTAGATTGAAAAGCAAAAATGACAGTTTTCCTTTTGAATAAAGGAGATAGATTGAAAACCAGAAATGGCAGTTTATCTCGCAGAGAAAAAAAGAAAAGAGAAAAAGAAAAAAAAGAGAGGAATGGCTGAAAACTAGAAATGGCAGTCTCCTGATGACTCCTGACAACACCTGATGTTCCCAAGATTTTCTCTAATAAATGTTCTTGTTAATTTCAATCTCTCTCTAATTGACTCATTGGGAATATTTTCCAATTGAGTTAATTCACATGCTTTGATTGACTCTTGCATTACATAAAAGGTACACATTAATTGTGAGTATCATTTTTGAAGAATTATTTTCTAACTTAGTTATTATGATGTGAAATTGAGTAAATGTTGTAAGTATAGAAATATTTGGCAAGTAGTTATTAATGTTGTAATAAATTTGAGTTAATTATTTCAAAGCTGGTGGAGTGATAAGGATTTGACATTAAAGTGATTGCTGCAATAAATACAAGTAATATTGGAGATTTCATATCAATTTAAAATAAGTTTGCTTATGCCAACATCATTTCCAACCTTGTGAACCATAATTCAAAGTACAAGGTGATGCATGTGAAATGCCCGCAGGGAATGAAGAGAAATTAATTCCTAACATCTTGGGGTAAAAGTACAAAGCTGTGTCACACTTTCGGCCAACTTATCAACACAAGTGAATTTTAGTATTTATAACTAAAAATCAATTTTGGTCAAACATATGATCTAATAAGATTCATTCTAGATAAGTTAAATACTTTTGCAAATTTTCCAACTAAATTGTTGGCTAAATGCATATGTAGCACCACTTTGAGGCCACTTTACTAAAAAACGCAATTATTTGAAAAAATTAACATTTCAACAACTCCTACTCATATAAATAATATTTTTTAAAAAATGTAAAAGTACCCTTTTGTTGATCCATAAGTGTAGTTTAAAAATATATATTTATTTTAATAGTTCAATTATTATTTATATTTTATTTTTAATTTTTACTAAAAGTAGGTTATCAACACAAAAATATTAGGTTGATTATCATGCCAAGAAAAATACTAAAACTTAGTAAATTTTTTTTTTTTTTTTGATGCCCTAGAGAAAAGAATCAGGATTAAGATAGCATAATTTATTTTCTATTTTAGATAAATATTTAATATAAAAGTTGACGTTGACTCGAAACGACCGTGTTTTAATTCACACACATTTAAATATTTATTAAAATTATAAAAAAATATATCCATGCCCTAAAGTTTACAGTTATAAATATATACAAAAAAATTGAAGAAAAAAAGGAAAATTTACTATATAAAGCTTGACATCTCATGTAACCTTATTTTTCAACATTTTATTAGTAACTAAATTATAGTGTTAATTTATAAAAAACTATATTCAAATAATTTTTTTATTTTTTCAAAAAAATAAAAACATAAAATATACTAAAAAATACACATTTTATTAGTTTACATCATTTCAAAATTCAAAACATATATGTCACTTTCTAGCGATTGAAGTTTAAAAGTTAGATCAGTGTTGTTTCCTTTATAAAAGTGTGACACAACTTTGTACTTTTAACCCTTGACATGGCGTGCATTTTTTAAAAGTGTGCACCTAGTGAAAGAAATAATCATATTGCATTTCATTTTAAACAATCTGCATCCACCATTTTTTTGTTGAGTTGCAGAATTGAGAAAAATGGGGAATAAGAGAAATTCAGAGACTCAAAATTTCAAGTTTGGATCCTAAAATAGAGAAACTACTACAAGAAGTTGGATGGCTTGATTTTATCCAAATGTATGAAATTTCCGAGCTTGAATTAGTTGAGGAATTTGTTAGGAATTTTCATGTCAATGTCACAGGGGTTAGAGGTGAAGTGATTGAAGTTAGCCCTGCTATCATAAGTGAACTGTCTATCATTCTAGCTGAAGGAGAACCTGTCAATAAAGGGCATTGTTAAGTTTGAGGAATTGGTTGCATCATTTCATGGAGAACTTGAAAGACGACCTGAGATTCAATGGCATAAAGGAAATTAGAGAGGGATTTCTTGTAACAACTTGGACGAGCCCTGGAAAAAAACTGTGATGTGGTTGATGAAATTATTCACTTGTGAGGGGCAATACGACACAATCTGAGGTCCAAGAATGCAAATGCTAATTCATTGGAGGTATGGGAACACCGAACCCTCCACAAAAATTAACTTACCTACCTTTTATTCTCTCAAATATCTTCTATGGTATCTAGGGTAAAATCTAGAGGTGTATCATCCATTAGGTTTCATAGTTTGATACATTTAATTATCGAGCATGATTTTATGAAAATGGAATCTAGTAGGGAAGAATGGTTGAGATTTTTGTCGGATCCCATTAAACATGGAAGAAAACCCAAGAAGGGGCCTATGACAAAAGGATAAAAATGGAAAAGGGAGAACCTTCTATAAAAGGGCTGGAACAAAAAAAGAAGCTACAAGAATCCATTAGAGAAAATCGTAGGAAAAAGGAAAAGCATGTGTCAAGAGAAGAAAACCTTAGTGTTTCTGATACCCATGTCTCAATTCCTAAGAGTTTACCAAAGGAACCTACTGAGTTCCCTCAAGACACTTTAGGAGGCCATGAAAAAGTCTAGACCCCTGTTCAGTCTCCTGAACATGCCATAAGTCCGCATGAAATTCCCCTTTCAACTCCTGAAATAACCCCTATATTTGAAGCCCATAGCTCACCTCATGCTGTGTAGTCTCCTCATGTTTCAATAAGGGATAGATCTATTGAAAAATCTAATCATAAAACAAAGGAAGAGGAAGCTCCTGAGAAATTTGAAGATGAAGAGGCCGAGTCTTCTCCAAATTTGCTAGTTTTTAAAAGGAGAAAAGGTAATGAGCCAATGAGCGAGCAAGAAAAATATCCTCAAATGTAGGAAGGAGAGGAAATGGAGGAAGAAGAAGAAGAGATAGCTAAGGCCATGACAATTTCTATAATACAAGCAAAATTAGAAGAGGAGAAAAGAAGAATTCAATTTCTTGAAGAGAAGTTAAAAATGAAAGAAGAGGAATTGCAACAATCTACAAATAAAGCAAAGCATATGGAAGAAGAAATGGTAGAAAAAGAAAGAGTTTTGCAAGGAAAATTGAACCAAACAGAAAAATCCTTACAATAGGCTAATGCACAAGCAGTAGCTTGAGCAGAAGAGACAACAAGGTTCAGTGTAGTGGAAATAAGAAGACTAGAGGAAAAATTACAACAAAAAGAACAATTGAAATGAAAATCGAGTAGATTACATTCCCATGAGGCTTCAATCTCATCTACTCCAAGGAGATATCTCTCTCTAACAACACTAAAGCTTAAACATGAGAATAATTAGTTGAGAAACCAAAATCAATAGTTAGAGAGGGAAAGGGATGAAGCAAATGAGACATTTCAACAAGTGGTAGAATTGTCCTCAGTGATATCAATGAGAAAACCTTCAGAGTTATATGCATTGTTTCTGAGAGAAAGATTTATGTAGTGGAAAATCAACCAACTAGTTGTAAAAAGGGAAAATGATTATGTTGATGATAGTGATTTTCTAAGATATTTTTATAATAGTCATCCCACAATTCAAAACCAAATGTGTGAATACGTCCAACATGGTTTTCTTCTCGGGAATTTTCCACAACCATTTTTAAATGTTTTTGTTGGAGAATTGCAAATTAGATCTTTTGTTTCATTACTATAGAATCAAGTTGAGTGGGAAAATCAAATGGATCAATATAATGATGGATAGAGGAAATTGAGCATGCCTATGAGGGATGAAACTCCATGGTCAATGGTTTTTAGAGCAACATTCAAGTACTTTGCACTAGGAGAGAATGTAGCACATGTTTATTGGAAAAATTTGTTTGAAAGCATTCAAGTTTTCATAAATGTTCAGGATCACCTTCCACATAGAGCTTTGGCTGTAGCAAGAGATAGATATTGCAGTATTCCAACATCATTGAAAAGGAGGGAACCAATCTCTCCACAAAACATTACTTAGAGTCTCACAAGAGTGAGATATTTGATTGAGGCCATCTAAGAGCAAAATGCCAATTAGGTTGGAATGAGATTTAGACCACCCTTACTCATAGCACCTACACTTGCTTTGAATGCACCTCCATAGTTTGTAGGAGAAAATTTGAGAGATTGGATGAGAAGAATTGAAAAATGGGCTTTCTCATCGAAGAACATTCCTGGAATATGTGCAACAATGTGGTGATTTGGTTATCTGGTTGGTAGGTAGAAATAGATATTTTCCAGACCTCAACCATGAGGACATGGTTGAAAATAGGAGGGGGGGAAATGATGAGTGATCATAATGACACCTTAGTTGATCATTTTATGTTTGCAAAGACTTTGTTATGCTGCTAATTAGCTATACTAGCAGTAGATTATATACTTATATGTTTTCTTGTTTTATCTTATATTTAAATAATTTGAGGATATATTAGAAATGATATTTTGCATTAAATGTGTTGCTTTTTAATGATGATTAATGATGAAATGATTATGAAATTTGAGATCTTTTTCTGTCATAATAGTATCCTATCTTTGAGGATCTTGTTTGGTTGATTAAATGCTGACTTCATGAGGTGGATGTGTTAATCTATCTATTTAACAAAATTGAAATCTGTCTTGCTCTTGATCACTCTAGCTGGATCTTGATTTATCAATTCCGAATTGACTTCTTCAGTCAATTTGGGAACTTCCTATTCAACTATTATTATGTGGTGGATTTCTTTATGATACTTTCAGTTCTGATTAATTTTAGTTTTTCCACTTTGTATCTTGGCAGACTGCGCCAGTTTTTGTATTCAAATAAGTGGATATTCCTACAAATATCCATCCTTAGATTTAGTCTAGAATTAGTATTTTGCTTTAGCATTGTAATTTTTGTAATCCACACTTTTATTCTACTCGCCTATTTTGGCCAATTGGAATGCAAATAAGGAGTTGATTTGAATCTCGGTGTTTAGGTCCCACTAGAGGAAGAGCAGGGCCTGCTCAACTGAAGGAGGTGATGTTGTGTTATGTTCTTTGATTCAGTTGATTTCTATTTTATTTATGTCAATTGGAAAGTTAGGAATGTTGATCTGTTAATCATTGTTAGTGACTGCAATTATTTACACTCTTAGATTAATTTCATTATGTTATGAAGATAGTTCATTACACTTTACTATAGCTTAATATTCATTCATTTATGGTAGATTTAATTAGTGTTCATAGGAATTCGAATGAATAGTTATTTTCAAATGCATGTAGTTTTAATGGAGGAGATAATGATGACTTATGGGAAGACAAAACTGAAGCTTGTTTGGAGTTCATTCATGGAATTTAGTGTTACTATTTTCTAGGTTAATATTTATTTTATTGCAAACGTAAATAGATTCTCTTTTGCAAATGTAAATAGATTCTCTTTTAAAGTAAATTTCAATTCTGAATTTTAGATTAAGAGTAAATTCAATTTTTAAGCTTAATCCTTTCATGAATCAATTGCAATTAAGTTAGGTGAAGTCTGAACTAGGTTATTGGAGTCTAAACAATTGTTAGTACAGAGATAAGTTAGGATTAAATCCTTATAATCAGTTAGAAATTAGTTGTTAAGATCCACTCCTGAGAGCTCTTGAAAGCTCCTAAAGGAGCTAAACTGAAACCAAAAGTCATTGTTTATAGTGCAAAATCCCCCCAATTTGTGGAAACATCCTTATTGCATACAACTCTAAGACACACCCAGTTCGATAATTGAAATATTAAATGATGCAAGTGACATCAATGACCTTGCCCATCACAAGTGTATGCAAGTTTTAAGGAGGGAGAAAAGAAGACTTTGTGTGTGTTGTGAAAAAACCCTAACAATAGTTTATTAGGTATTTTTCTGGTTTTTCTCATAGAACCCTAGTATTAGAAAGTGGTATCATGGATACACCAACTATGATTGATGTTACTAAAAGGACAAGGCCCAAATACAAGAAATTTTTATTCAAAGAAATGGAGGAAGAAAAAGATGATGCATTTCCAAAGATTCTAGTGGGAATTATGTACTACGAAGATGTAAGAATCTACATCGATGCTCAGTTAAATGAAATCAAACACACCTCTTCATTTGAAATGGTCTGAAATGAGCTACTAAATGAAAATGGAGGATACAAGTCAAAGTAAGGGAATATTGTTGCAAAAGGTTTGGAAATTTGGAAAGAATTTTCAGGCTTCTACAAAAGTGAGGAATGGGAAAGAATCATCTTGAGTCATATTCATGCCAATTTCATTTGGTTAGACAAACCCTACTTGATCACCAAGGATGCTATTAGGGTGGTTACTAGTCTATATACCTCTAGATCAACCCTGGTGTAGAAATGTGTAATGAATGAAATTGTTATGGAACTCAGTAGTGCAAATTTTGATAAGAGAGCCCTAATGGTAAAAGCTATAATAGACCTAGGTGTTTGGTATGTTTCAATGGGTATTCCATATGAAAGCTATTTCAAAACAAGGAAGGATTTGCTACCACCACAACAATTCACACCACTCATTAATTGGTGAAAGAAAATGCTAATGTTGACCTATTGAGTTGTTGAGAGAAATACTAATGGAAAACCTAAAAAGAAAAAAGGAGACCAAGTACAACTTTAGGTTTGGTTCCTTGATCATATGTCCTACTTTTTTCTTCCTAAATGAATTACCTAGCTTCAAAGGAAAAATGTGGGATAAATTCACTTCGATAGCTGCACAAATCAAGAAGTATATGGATGGTTTTCTAGATGAAAAATCATATACTACCATATACTGGGGTTTAAAAAAAAAAAATCAACAAGAGTTGTAGGGGAGATATAGGATACCATCTAGTTTGGTCCAAAAATATGAAAATGAGATAACCTTTATGGTAAACAAGGATCATTGTTTTATGGAAGCAGTAGAACCTAGAACTATATGGATATCTGAACTACCTTATGAGGTTGAGGATGGATTTGTGTAAAGTTACATAGATATTATGTTTTCAAAACCTAGATATCCTAAAATCAAAAGATTTGGTTCATGTAAAGAGATCAAGGATGAAATTTACCAAAAAGAGAGAGAAGAAACTAATGAAAAGAAAGTTAAAAAAGTGTTGAAGGAAATAGCTTCCCCACATTACTCTGAAATTAAAAGAAAAGAGGAGCTTTACAAGATACTGGGTACCTCTCCAAGAGGTACATTTGATGTTCTTGCCAAGGCTTCCAAAGTCAAATCTACTCTTCTAAAAGCTATTCCTAGTCCAAGGAGATCATGTAGAACCTATCTTGTTGTTACATTTGCTCCACTACCTTTTGAATCCAATCAAACAATTTATAGTAAAAGAAAATCCACATCTCGAATAATTCCAAAGAAAAAGGCCACTAGAGCTAGACATGCTAGGGGAGTATCCTAAAGAAAGGGAGGATAGTCGTGCGGAGTTGGCTAAGGGCCTGCGTGCCCTAGCCGAACTGTGTCAGTGTTTTGTGCTCACGGCGAGCTTATTCACTACTTTCAGGGGGTCATTCTTTTGGTGGTGGGGCGTGCGGTGGTCAGGCAGGGTCTTGGCCATTTTTCTGGCCTGTGGGTGGGCGTTTCGGCTTCAAATCTATGTTTGGCGAGTCCTTGGTGGGGGGCTTGCGGCGCTCTGAGATTGTGGGCCTTCTGCCCCGTCTCTCTCTCCTTTTTTTTGCGGAGTCTTGGTTCATTGATGCATGGAGAATCAGGGTATAGCTGCTTCTAAGCTTTCCTTCGGTGATATGGAGATGGGTGAGCCGTCTTCTCTGTTGCATGTCAACGATAAGGACCAGACTGGTAAACCCCAATCTGGGGAAGGTGTTTCCCCTTCAAAAGGCATGTTTCGTTTAAGAAAAGTAAACGGTTGTTTGGAGAGATCCGAGGATCGTCCAGTTCTGGTTATCCAACCTGAGCAGGTTTCGGAGGATGTTGAATATTGGGGCAATCATGCTCTTATTTGCAAATTTTTGGGCCTTCGTTTATCTCTACCTGTTTTGCATTCTTGGGCACGTAGGGTTTGGAACCCTGAAGGTGATATGGAGATTATTCTGGCAGCTAATAACTATTTTTTGGTGGTCTTTTCAAGCATGTCCGACAGGAATAGGGCATTCGAAGGAGGTCCTTATTTCTTTAACCAGGTAGGGCTTTTCATCAAACCTTGGCACATGGGATTCAACTCTGCTGAGGAGATCCCTTCGCGGGTTCCCGTGTGGGTTCGTTTGCCGAGGCTTCCATTGGAATTCTGGAGGGAAGATATTCTTCACTCAATCTCGTTGCTTCTTGGAAAACCTGTGGGATCGGCTTCCCAAACTCAAGATCATAAGGTAATTTCTTTTGCCCGCATTTGTGTTGAAGTTGATTTAAATAATCCATTACCAGACTCTATGGAAATTCGCCTGGGATCTTCTTCTTGGATCCAACAGTTGGATTATGAAACCCTACCCTTTAGATGCAGAATTTGCCATGAATATGGACATTTGCACCGCAAATGTCCTAGGTTTAAACCCTCTCCCTTAGCTACTTCTGGGCCTCCCAAGGGGGACAAGGGAAAGGCTCCAATGTCTAATGAACCTGTGGATAATGAGGGTTTTATTCCGGTCAAGTCCCATAACAAAGGAAAGGGCAGGAAGAGATCTTGGATGGATAGGCAGAATGAAGGCAACTTTAACAGGTTTGAGGTTCTTGAGGATTTGACCCAGGAGGAGGGTATTCCAGTTGAGCTCTCTTTTGGGGCTAAGGGTCTGCAAGATGCTCAGGATGATGATGCAAGGAAAGAGGATCAAATTCTATCTCCAGGGGTTCATCAGAAGGATCAGAAGGCTATGGACTCTTCGGCTCATGCTCAGGATTTCGGGGTTTTGCAGGGATCACAGACTCCGAAAGACTCTGTTGCGGTAGTTCCTGACCCCCCTGCTCCTAAGGGGGCCTCAGATCCTGTGAGGGGTAACAAAGCTCCTCCTACATTAGGCTTACAGCAGAAATCCTTTAAAAAGGGGCCTCTTGATAAACCGTCAAAGAGTGGAAGGAAGACTGATCAAGAGAAGGTTAAGCTTATGGGTGATACTTTGGTTGAGTCTGGGTCTGTGAAGCCCATTGATTCCCATTTCTCTCACCCCCATAAATGATTGTTCTATCTTGGAATGTAAGGGGGTTGAACAACATCCCTAGACAAAAGGCTGTTCGTAGATTAATTGAATCTCAGTCTCCGGATGTAGTCTTTATCCAGGAAACTAAGCTTACTGTTGACGGGCTTGCTAATTGTGCTTCGCGTATCTGGCCCCAAGGCAATTGGCAGGGGGTAGGTGCTTTGAACAGTGCAGGGGGTGTGGCTTGCTTCTGGAACCCAAGGAAAGTTTCCCCCTTATGCTGGATGTCTAGTCGGTCTTCCATTTCTCTGATTGCTTCTAGTTTTGTTACTGGAGAAAGGTTTCTCTTATCCAATATTTATGCTCCTACGGATCTTTCAGGTAAGTTAAATCTCTGGGCCCACATTCGTTTCATCCGAGCCTTGGACCCATATCTCCCATGGATTATGGCTGGTGATTTTAATGCATTAGCTTGATAGATTTCTTGTCTCCTGTTATTGGTTGAATAGTAGGTTGACGACCAGCTCTGAAATTCTTGATTGGAGGGGCTCTGATCATTGGCCCATAAAACTTTCTGTCACCACTTATGGTGTCACCAAAAATCCCTCCTTCAAATTTCAATTGATGTGGTTAAGAGATCCATCTCTCCAGGAGCTTATGCTGGATTGGTGGCATGAGGGGATGCCTGCTCATGGGACAGCCATGTTCACTTTTAGCAAGCGGCTTCAGCATGTGAAGTTTAGACTTAAGAGATGGAATAAACAATGTTTTGGGAACCTTCAAGCTCAGAAGATGGCTGCCCAGTCCAAGTTGGATACTATCACTCGTCAGATTCGGGACCAGGGGTTGACCTCTGCCCTTAGTATGGCTGAGTCCTTGGCTCTGAAGGGTTTAGAAGAGTGGGAACTTCGGGAAGAGATCTTCTGGAAGCAAAAATCTCGTATTGATTGGCTTCAGGAGGGGGACAGGAACACTGCTTTCTTTCATAATTCAGTTAAGGCTCGAAGACAAGGAAATTCTATCTCCTCTCTTGTTGCGCAGGATGGGGCTCAACTCTCGTCCTATGCTGATATTTCCAGGGAGGCAGTCAATTATTTTTCAAACCTCTTTTCTAGGGAGATTATTGCTGCCCAGGCTGAGGAGCAGGCCATCATGGATTGTATTCCCCGCCTGGTCTCTTCTGAGATGAATGGGACTCTCTTATGTCCTATCTTGTTACCTGAGTTGGAGAAAGTGGTATTTAATATGAAAAAAGGTAAGGCGCCTGGTCCTGATGGGTTTCCAATTGAGTTCTTTCAAGAGTTCTGGGAAATTATAAAGTTTGATCTCCTTGAGGTGGTTCAGGAATCTCTTAGGAGCAAACAGATGCTCAAGTCTATGAATTCTACCTTCTTGGCCCTCATACCTAAGCTGGAAGGAGCTAACCAGTTAGCTCAATTCAGGCCTATTGCGTTATGTAACGTTGTTTACAAGATCATCACCAAATTGATTGCTGAGAGACTCAAACCACTCCTTGGTTCTTTGATCTCGGCTGAGCAGGGTGGTTTTGTTGAAGGGAGACAAATTTTGGATGGTGTTGTGATAGCCATGGAAGCTGTTCATTCTATGGCTAACTCTAAGGAGAAGGCTATGTTTATTAAACTTGACATGTCTAAAGCTTATGATCGGGTGAGCTGGGAATTCTTACAGAAAACTCTCTTGGCTTTTGGCTTTGCCGAGGAATGGGTGAACTGGGTTCTTAGTTGTGTGACCTCTACCTCATTCTCTGTTCTCATTAATGGGGAACCTACAGATTTGTTTAGCGCTTCTCGGGGACTCCGGCAAGGGGATCCTTTATCCCCTTACTTATTCATTATCATGGCTGAGGGTCTTGGTAGATTTATTAAATCTCAGGTGAGACAGGGTCTTATCCATGGTTGGAGTTGGAACAACCTTCTCCCTTCCTACTCTCATCTTCAGTTTGTGGATGACACTGGGCTAATGGGCTTGGCTAGAATTAGCGAGGCGGTGAACTTCAGGCGAGCCTTAGACATCTATCTGAAGGCTTCTGGTCAACGTATTAATGATGATAAATCCTCTATCTATTTCTTTAATACTCCTCAGCTTATTCAGAACAGGATTGCTAGGATCCTAAGATTTCAGATCGGCTCTCTTCCCCTGATGTACCTTGGGATCCCTTTGGCTTTGGGAGGACAGCGGAGAGACTATTGGCAGGGTATTTTGGATAAATTTCGAAGTAGAGTTAGCCATTGGACTCATAGATGGCTATCGTCTGCTGGGAGAGTGATTCTCCTTAAGACAGTGGTGCAGTCTCTCCCCATTTATAGGTGTTGTGTGCAGGTTCCCCCGTCCACCTTTGTGCGGGAATTTGATGCTTTGTCTCGGCAATTTCTATGGTCTGGCAACCTTCTCTCCTCAAAATGGAGCCTGGTCAAGTGGGAGTCTGTTTGCAGGCCGAAGCATGCTGGGGGCCTTGGTCTCAGGTCTATGGCACTTGTTGTCACTGCCTTGGCTGCCAAGCTGTACTGGAGGTGGTGTAACAATCTTGATCAGGATTGGGCTAAGATTCTGGCCCACAAGTATCTTCCTGGTGCTGATTGCCTCGATGTGCCGCGTCTTCCTTTGTTGGGTAAAGGTTCTTGTATTTGGGATACCCTTAAGAAGGGTGCTCAGCTGATTAAGGAGGGCCTCTTCTGGATCTGTAATAGAGGCTCTGATGTTCTATTTTGGCAGGACTCTTGGGATGGCCACCCTCCCATTCTTTCTAGTTTTCCTCAGCTTCAGCCTCTTTGCCATATTTTTTCTGAGGCCGGTTGGATTAAGGTGGAGCATTTTAAAACTGTCAAGCGTATTGGGCAGGCGGTGGTGGCTTGCTGGAAAGACCCACAGGAGTGGCCCATGGGTGGATCTGATGAGGATCGTGTTGTTCTTTCTAGAGTTTTGGAGGCTCGGCTTTGCAGCTCCCTTAATGGGAGGGATGTTCTAGCTTGGAATCCTAGTCCAAAAGGTAAATTTACTGTTGCCCAAGGCTATGCTATGCTGGACAGGAACTTTTATGGTCCTGCTGAGGTGCACTGGTGGAAGAAGGTTTGGGACAACTTCTCTTGGCCCAAATGTAATTTTTTCTTATGGTTGGTTGCTCAGGGGAAGTGCCTCACTTGGGAAAACCTTCGCAAGCGTGGCTTTCAGGGGCCCTCTATTTGCCTTCTTTGTTCTCACAGTGAGGAGTGTTCCTCCCACTTGTTTTTTCTTTGCCCTTACTCTAGGGAGTTATGGCACAGATGGTGGGAGGCTTGGCATCATGGGTGTATTCATGCTACCTCCTTGATTGACTTCTGGGAAAGTTTGGGCAAACCACCAACAAAGACTCCTTTCCTTCAGGTGGCCTGGTCTATTGGACCTATTTTCATTCTTTGGAACCTTTGGTTGGAGAGGAACCGTAGAGTTTTTTGTGGTTCCAATTTGGGAAATCTTCAACTGTGGAAGAAGATAATTAGTAGGCTTCAGGAGACTATTTTGGCTAAGTGTGACATGTCTGAAAATATGGATCCTGGTGATTTGGATATTGTGCGGAAGTTGAGCTTGGGGGATAGTAACCAGGGTTATTTTGCTGGCAGAAGGCCCCGTCAGGTTCGGCAACGCGTTTGTCGTGATGGGAAGTGGATGCCTCCCCCAGTGGGGGTCCTAAAGATTAATACTGATGGTTCTTCTCGTGGGAACCCTGGTCATGCTGGTGTGGGGGGTATTGGTAGAGGTAATGATGGTGGTGTGGTTTTTGTCTTCTCTAGTTACAAAGGGCAGCAATCTAATAATCTGATGGAGGCCCTGGCTATTAAGATTGCTGTTGAGCGTGGATGCTCTTTAGGCTGGAGGAGGATCATATGTGAGTCGGATTCTCAGATTGTTGTGGACTTGCTGAACAATCAAAGGTTTGATGATGTTAGTTGGCAATTAGCTTCCGTGGGCAGACAGATTTTGAGTCTTTGCAGCTCCTTGGATTCTGTCTCCTTTTGTCATATCCCTAGAGAGTGGAACAAAGTTGCCGACTGTCTTGCGAAGTGGGCCTCTGAGAATGTGGATGGTTGGGATATCAGTGGAAAGGATGAGCTTTCTTCTCATTATCTTGAGACCCTTGAGAGGTTACTAGTGGAGGACATGAATAGGTAGTGTTGTTGCTGGTTGGTCTGGTGGTGTTCTGTTTTGGTTGGCCTTTGGCCTTTGCTTTGTACTATGGTTCTGATTGAATAAAATTTTTACCCCTTTTGTTGAAAAAAAAAAAGCTAGACATGCTAGGCTTAAAAGAAAAAAAAAGAGAAAAACCAAATGAGGAAGAATCAAATGATATTAAGGAGATTGAAGTTGAAGAAGTAAAATCTTCTAGTTTAGAGAAAAGAGGGAAAAGAGAAAGTCAAGGAAAAGAATAAGAGATATCCTTATAAAAAATAAAGGAAAGGGAATTGTTAAAGAAAAGAATGAGAATGCTCCTTCAACCACAAATGACTCCCTAGAATTTGGCACAATAATAAATAGAATTGTGGAGTTTAATTTGTTAAATGATACAATGATGTTGCATCTTGATGTTCCTTCAAGAGATAAAAGGACAATTGAAAAAGTTCTCATTGAGTATATGCTGATTGAGAACATCCTTTCAAAGATATTGTTGAAAAGGCTCTAGATAGCCTTGTTGATCATCTGAGAAAAAAAGAGAGGATGCAATCAAAGTTGATGAATATTTGAAATTGTAAGTAATTGATAAAAATAGGATCCATGTTTCTCAAGAAGAAAAATAAAAGATCATCGAGATACAAGCTAAAGAGCTCCATACCAAGAGGAGAATAGATGTTCTAATGAGCCTAGGAAAGGATATACAAAGGAAGATTAAGAATGAAACTGAATACACTACAAGGAAAATCATTGATGAGATGCAAGTTAATGTTGATGGGCATTACAAGATCCTCCAAAAAATAAAAATATAATTGTTTAGGAAGAAATGCAAGGACTCTCTGGATAGCATGAAGGAGAAGGAATCTTAGGTGTACATAAAGGACAAGTTGTTTTTGGAACAAAGATAGAAAATGAAGAAGAAAAAGGCTCTAAAGAGAAGACAACCAAGATCCTTGAGGAGACGAAGATGAGTATGGTTCATACTTCTCCAAATAACTCTATCCTACATGATATTCTTGATGTGTCTACTTAGGACATTTATCTGTCAATTTTTGAAGGTAATGTGACTATTGGTGATAAAAAAAAAATGAGGAGACTATTCCTCTAGTGATTATAGGTACACAAGGCACTAAAAGTCAATGTAAAGTTGGTGATCCTCCTCTAGAACATAATGTTTCCCCTCTAGAGAATTCAGAAAGTAATGAGAAGATGAATAAATATAATAATAAGATTGTTTAGGATACAAAAGAGAAGGATGCAAAAAAGCAAGATACTTCTATGGGTAACGATCAAGGTTCCTCATCTTCAGATTTTATCAAAGACTTATTATCTTTGGAGATGTAGTTTCAACCAGTAATAATTCCTCAACTTTGGTATATCCCCACTCATGAAGGCTAGGTAGATCCATTTAATATGTGTCCCCTTCATAAATTACAACTTGGTGATATTTTGCATACCTCTGAAAGGAAGGAAATATTATTAGAATATATAAAGAAAAGTGAATTGATTGATGATATTGTAAGGGTCATTTAGGAAGGGTTACCAAAACTAAAAATTGATGTCTTTTTACCTTCGAAACAAAAACTAAAGCTTTTGATGGATTCCTTAAAGGATCATTCCTCTCACTTGGAGAAAAAAGGAAGAACAAGAGGCCATAATAAAATTGAATGATAAAAGAATGGTAGAAGTATCTAATTGGTGTGCTAGTGCACATAACAAATTGTAAGAAAATTTGAAAATATTTAAAGATTGTATAAATGAAGTGATTTCTTTGTATCATTTTTTCTTAGGATGGCCAAGATCCACCAAAAATATCAAGGATCAGATTGACTCCATTGAGTCATAGATTACTAAATTGGCTGAACTATATGACTTATCAAAGGATATGAATGGATAAATAAGAGCTCAAACAAAAAACCTTCATTTACAATTGACATTGCTTCAAGAATAGAGAGAGTGGTTAAGGATATAGGTTGGTTAGTTGAGGGAAGTAGTCAACAAAAGAATTGCTTCACTATTAGGGTTACTTATAAATGCAAAAAATGTTGATAAGAAAATGAAGATTCCAAGAAATATGAAGGAGGATGAGGATTTGTACATGTAGTGTGAATGAAAAAATAAAATTATTTCTTCAGAAAAATCTGATTGTGTTACAACTTTGGTGCAACTCAAAGAAATTCACAAGAAAATCCCACCTTTTAAGGATTAAGGTATAAAAATATGATAAATTTTTTTTTGGTCTTTACAAAGTATTGCAATATCTTTTTTTTTCCCTACACATAGCACTCATTTTTGAGGAATCTCCATCTTAGGGGGAGTATGTAGTAAGGGGGAGCTCATATTTTTTTGGGATGTTGTAAATAGAATATATCATTCCCTTTTCCATTGATGTCAAAGGGGGAGAGGAACATATGGGTGAAATTCAATGAAAAAGGGGGAGATTGTTGGAAATAGGTGTTGTTATTGATGTCAACCTATTATGGGTTGTCATTGATGTCAGATGTGTGTGATGAAGTCTATATATATATATTCCAGAGATAGTGCAAGTGCAAAGATATAGTCAGAAATACAATTAGATGTATGAATGGTGATTTGAATGGTGTCTATGAGTGATGCGGTGGTTGGTACACTTGTTCCAATATGTTCCCTACATGTCTACAAACATATCATTCCTAATTAGTGTACCACACTTTGAGATAAGTCGCATAAGATTGACAAAGGTATTAACAATGTATTCACTATAACAGAGTCATGAATTTTTGGTCCACATCGTTCTATAGAGTAAGTTCTTGTATTGTGGTTCAAGAGATAAGTTGGATATGTTGTGAAGGTATTATATCTAAGAAATCAATTCTTTACACCTTACACAGAAAGAGTTAGAACTAATAGTGTTCTATTATGTGCAATATAATGTTAAAAGCTTGTTGGAATGCTCCACATTCCTCTAGTGAGATAGATGTGACCATACAGACTTGGTAATATGTTCAAAAAGGTGTATGAGTTATTCCTTGCAAGTATTGGGTGTTTTGGTGGTCTGTAAGATCAATTTTCAAATAACAGATTGCTACACCTTATTCAGAATGCTTTGTTCCTATAATTTCATTGTGTTTCTCCTCTTACACCAACACATTATGATCAGATACTTCATGAAAAGTTTGAATGAATATTGTGCATGGTCTACAATGCCTACATCTTGGTTTGCATAATGATTTTTGTATCTCCCTGAATATGTGAAGAAAAACAGTAATAGTGTTGATAATATTAATACTTTTTGAGCTGACATGACTTGTTTCATTCTTAGTGGTTGATCCTATTTTGGATATTTTTTTAGATGTTTATGGATATTGTAATACCATGTGTTAATCTACATTTTTTTCTCTTGCAATTATTATGCATAATTGGAGCCGACCAATGAGATTTCAAGAGTTTCTTCTAAAGGTCATCATGGAGCTGACTTAATAAAAGTTTTGAAGTGTTGTGGAGGATATATATAGAAGATTACGTAAATTTGTGAAGGTGATTCACAATGATGTGAGATAGAGTAGAATGAAAGAGATGAAGTGTCTGAAATCAATGTGAACAGTAAATTATGCGAAACAATCACTACAACTTCAACATGTGTTAGATTCTTCTTCAAAGTAGTTCGTAATGAATTTTCTCATTCTAATTTTCATGTATCCTAATTTGAGATAGTGAGTCTCATTAGGTCCTCTCTATCTTTCTCTAAGGCTATATACCTTAGTCTACAAGTCCTTAGGCAATGAGCCTTAATCATTGTAATTCTTGTTAGCAGTGAGCTACATATATTGTGAGTTAATCTTCATCATTGTTTTTCCCTCATTGGGTTTTCCACATAAAAATATTGGTGTCTTTATGTGATGCATGTGTTCTTTTCTGTTCTTTTCAGTTATATGATAGGTTGTTAATATGCAAATGGAAACGGTTAAGTTTTAATATATGCTGATTCACCCCCTCTCTTAGCACATCATTGTGTTCAACATATGTTAATGTCATTTGATATACTATAGGAGAAGTGTGCTATGAAATTATCCATTATTTCAGTCCATGTGCATATGCCTAGAGGTAAATGTGTGAACCATTCAAGGGATTAGACCCATAGACTCTATGGAAAATGTCTCATAAGGTTGGTATGTTCAAAAGCCACGTCCAAGGAGGTTGTATGAAACTCTTGTATATATGTTTGACATAGTCACCCTTTCCTTTATAATTGTAAAATTTAGGAATGATGAAATTCATTGGAAAGGGGGGCATGTAAATGATCCTATTGAAAGGGTAAGGACATAGGTCCTCCACCAAGTAGGTTTTCCTATTTCTAGTTACCTGCATTATGGAAATATGTTGTTATAGTGTTTGTAACTATTGGGCTATTAGATCCACAGGTAATGGTGCTTCTGGAGCCATGTTCAATTAGATATACTATGCAGAACCTTGTGAGGGGTTCCCAAATGGATTGGTTTTATGCTATGGAGTGAAAGTGTATCCATGCATGTTTTAGTGTTGATGCATAGGTGGAATGTGTTGGTGAAATTATGATATGTAAGTGGGATTTGGAGTGAATTATGGTGATGGTTGATGAAAACCAGATGTAAATGGTGAACCAAGATTGTTTGGTTGTTCTTGCATGTTGAGATTATGGATGCACAGGGTCCTTGAAGCTGCAGTCTTCAATGGAGGACCTTTGAGCTAGGAAAGATAATCAACCACACAAAAAGTGTTCAAACTTAGGCATGCACAATGAAGATTCTATATTGATATGATATTGGATGATTACAAATGTACAAAATGCCTTGAATATATAGGCATGAATGAAAACCTAAGATGCATGAGATGTTTCCATGTGTCATGATCTAACAACATGTGAACCCTATCTAGAAAATTATTAAATGTTGAGATAAGTTCTAGAAGGACAACTCATCTTCTAGAAGGAATCTTATCTCCTACAAACATGGAAGGGCACATTACCCCATTATTAAATGATTTATTAAAAATGCAACCTAGGACTAAATGATATATGACCTAAGTTAATTTATGCTAGTGTAATAATTAATTTAATTACACTAACATTGCAGGGGTTGATTAAACCCAAATGTGAATGATGAATCATGATTGGTTGGTTGCTGTTGTGGGGGTTGATTAAACCCAGATGTGAATGGTGAACTAGGATTAACTAGTTGTTGTTGTGGGGGTTGAGTGTTTTGACCTACTCCAAAAAAGGATCTAGCCTTTGCTAGATGTAGGCTTATATTTTGTAAAATGGACATTGTGCCTACTTGAAATCTTTAAAATGAAGGGTTAGTCCTTCATATTTCATTTGGTGTGTTTGAATGTGTGGAGTTTTGAGCTACAACCATAGTTGTGGTATTTTGTGCTATAGTTGTAGAAGTGGAAGCAAACATATTTGTTGTTGGGTTTTTGAATGTAGGTGTTGGTGGGATATTCACAATTGATCCAAAATGTGATGTTTGGGCAGTTGGAAAGCCTGCATTCAATTGTTGTGATGGTGGTGATGTAGTAGGTGCCGATGGTGATGGCCGATTTGTGGCACCAAGTCCTAGTGACACTATGTTAGGAGTTTCCCCTATGATCATTGATATATCAAAGTTAGCTCAAAGAGGAGCTCCATTTTGTGCCAATTGGAAGAAATATTTATTTAGGTTTGCTGACACTAATTCATCTATGATTTTTAAGCTCCTAAGATCTTGTGATGCATTTTCTATTTCTTCAAGCATGAGCCCTTTGGTTTACATCATTTAAAGTGTGATTATCAAATGGAGGTAGACTTTGAGACTATGAATTTGATTGATCACTAGGGGTTGTCCAAAAGTGCATGTACTTGTAGGGTTGTACATATTATCAAAGGTGGAATCCATCTATTTTCATTTTCCTTGGGAACATTTGACAACCATAAAAAGGAGTTTATTTTGACTTTGGTTTTTTTTGGATACTTGTGATGTTTTTGGTATTTTTTATTTTTTTAGGATGAATGCAAACTATATGATACTACTCTATGTTTTTAGAATTTTTTGATGAGATTTTGTGAATGCAAAAGACCTTAGATACTCTGACTAGCAATCCTAAAATGAGATTACTTTGAATTTTTTTGGGATGGACTAAAAAAACCAAATGGAAATCCTAAACCTCAAAATGATGATGGTGTTTTCATAAAAAAAAATTGAATTCTAAGTAGACTAATGAGTTGAACTCCTAATTTTGCTGATGGGATTTTGTAAAAATGAGGTTTGAAAATTTTTAGGAGGTGACACTAGACTTGACCACTAAATTTGCTTTGATTTTTTTATTTTAAGATGTTAAAGATGAGATTTATAGGATTTTTATATGACACTAAGGATACAATGTTTAATCTAGGAAAACTAAATTTTTTCTGACAAAATATAAGAAAGTGACTTTGTTCCTATTTTAGATTCTATGTAAAAAGAAAGAAAAGTTTATGCTCATTCTAAAAATAGTCTCTATTTTATTTGTTTTACAAGTGCATGATATAAGCTAACAATTGTGATACAGTTTGTAATAGATGTGTTGTAGAACCTGATAATTATGATTGACCTAATTATGTTGCTACTATTTAATAATGTGGGTTACTGACTTTTGCTAAATTTCTCACCATAGATGCAGTGTAGAATACAATGAATGCATTGTAGGTAGAGAGATGTGGCTTTTTGATAGAAAAATGCATTGTAAAAGCTAAAATATGTGTTGTACTATTTCTATGGTGTAGATACATAGTTTTGGCACATAGGCTAACAAATGTGGTGTACTGGTTTTGTCAAAAAATATCTCAAGGGACCTTAGGACTTTGATTAATTTTTAGTTTTTTTGATTTGATTTAGTTGTGAAAATATAGTGAAAAATGTATATAAGTTTTTAGTTGTGGCTCTTAACAATGGGTGACAAATATAAGACCCTAAGGTCAATTGGTTTACTGGTAATAACAGACCCAAAAAGCATGTAAAATACATTTAAAACTTAATTAGTGGTAGATTGGGTTTGTAAACTTGTAGTAGGCCCACCTCCCATTAAAGGGGTAAATACTTAGAAAGATCAGGTAATGAAACAATTGGGATGATTGTTTAATACCTTTTCTATATGAAAGTGAATAGTAGATGCCCAGTGACATAGGGTCATCAATAGATGCCACAAGGATACCTTCTTTCTCTTCCTAAGAGGCTATTTATAGAAAAATAAAAAGACTCTATCTCTAATCAAGAGAGTACATGGTGAGTAGCTTCACATGTTGATCCTATTGTGTTGCACCACTTATAAGTTATAGCCAAATAGGAATTTAGGTTTCTACAACAATGGTTCATAGTGGAGGAACCCCTAAGAACACCATGACATATGACCAATGCAAGAGTGAAGTCTCAAACCCATATTCAGAATCACCCGGGACCACTAAGGTACTCTCTACATGGAATAAGTGGATTAAGATCACCTTTCAATTTTTCCCCTCTATATAGCTGGTGCAGTCATGAATGGAGGGTCTATAAAGGACTATCCAACCATGTAGCCTAGAGTCAACACAATGAAAATTAACAAAAGAAATACTTAGAAAACATAGATCTTTATTGATTTGATGACTTGTCATCTTACGTGCATCATATGCCTTATATTACAAAACAACTAGGGCTCACAACCCCACCACAATTGAGCTACAACATTATAACTAGTGCAAAGGCCTTATAATTGGATCTGAATATCTAAATTATTTGAATTCTAATCCTAAATCTAATCACTAACTGCTTTCCTACAAATTAAAAATGATCTTAAATATGATTCTCTAGCTCCCGTAATGGTCTGCATTGACCTCAAGGGTTTATTAATCCCACTGAATATTAAAACATGAAAGATAATCCTTCATGAAATGAAACATATTGTGGATCTCCAAGAAAAATCCCATTGGGCCTAAAATGTTTGGATGATGCTTCATTATGCTTCATATGCTTCAGAATAGGCCCACACAATAATTCTAGACTAGGACGGTCCCAAGTACTCTGATTGTGAATTAAGAATGAAACTATGAGAGAAATAAATGTTTGCAAATGAATACAAATATCCTAAAATTTGGATATGATGCAGATGACCTCATGTAGAACATAAATCCTACTTTGCAAGCTGAGAAATGACAATGCGATAAAATGAAAAATAAACTGTTGAAACTATTATAGAATGAAATGAAAGAGATTAAATGTTTTTGGTTGATACATGATTGCTTTATAACCAGGGATGCTCCTACATCAAATACCCAGGGTTGGAAGAAAAGGGAGTCCCTCACTTTCCAGGGGCTAGAGGAAAACCAAAGTGGTCCACCTTAGCTCGAGAAATCCATGATGAATCCTCCACTAGTTTTCCTTTCCACTTTACCAAATATTCCTTGTATTGCTTGTTCCTAGTGCTCTTTCCAGTTCTAGTATCCAAGATCTACTCAATCTCTCTCGGTGGTTGGTGTGGTAATTGATCCTCAAATATAACTTCATTGTTACTACCACTTGACTATCCTTCATGGTTCTCATACATGTCTGCAATGTTGAAAATAGGTGATACCAAGTGCTTTCAGTAACTCCACTTCATATGAATTTCCTGAATCAATCTTTTTGATAATTTTACATGGTCCAAACTTCCTCATCTTTAGCTTATTTCATGTTCCTATTGGAAACCTTTCCTATCTAAGATATACCTTAACTTCATCTCCAACAACAAAATCCTTAGGTCTCCTCTTCTCATTTGCTTGCTCCTTATACTTATTGTGTGTTTCTAGACTTGACTATGCAATGTTTCCATGAATGTTTCAAACTCTTCCACTTCTATACTCCTCTTATTCTCCATACTGGTGTCTCTAAGCTCTAAAACTCCTTTGGGATGTAAACCTATCACAATCTCAAATGGTGTCTTCTATGTACTTTGGTTTACTAAATTATTGTATACAAACTCTGCCTATGGTAGAACTATGCCCCAATTTCATGCCTTATCTCCAACCAAACATCTCAAAAAGTTACGCAAACTCCTATTTACTACCTCTATTTTTCCATTTGTTTGTGGGTGATATGCTGAACTAAAATTTAGGTCTATCTTCATTTTCTTCTATAGAGTCCTCCAAAAGTATCCAATGAACTTGGTGTCCCTATCTAAAACAATTATCTTTTGTAATCCATGCAATCTCATGATCTTCTTGAAAAATAGGTCAGCTAGATGCACAACATCATTAGTCTTCTTGCAAGGAATGAAATGTGCCATATTATAAAATCTATCCACTACTACCATTATAGAATCATATCCTCTCAGTGTTCTTGATAATCCCAATATGAAATCCATACTTATATCTTCCCAAGGTATTTTTGGTTTTAACAAAGGTTTGAACAATCCAGTATTTTGACTACCCCCTTTTGCTACTTGAAAAATTCTACAACTATAAGCATAATTACTGAAATCCTTATATATCTGTGGCCAAAAGTAGTGTCCCCTCACAAAATATACTATCTTGTCAACTCCAAAATGTCCTACTAGTCCTCCACTATGCTTCTCCTAACCAAATTCTCCCTCATTAAACTCTTTAGAATACACAATTGATTACCTTTGAACAACATATCTTCCTAAATGAAATAATCCAATTATTGGCTCTGGTCTATCACTACTATTTTCTTACATGCTTACCATGCTTCAAAAAAATATAGATCATCCTCATACATGTGTTTCAGTTCCTCAAAACCTAATACTTCTATCCTCATCTGTATTAAAAAATTCCTCCTCTTGCTCAATGCATTTGCAACTTTGTTTGACTTGCCACTCCTATACTTCAACACAAATGTATAACTTTTCAAGAACTCAACCCATCTCATATTTCTTTGGTTTAACTTCCCTTGATTGTTCAAATACTACAAATCTTAATGATCAGTATACAACACAAACTCCTTAGGCAATAAATAATTTCTCCACTTCTTCAAGGCTTGAGTTATATTGTAGAACTTCTAATCATAAATTGAATATATTTTTTTGGAATCATTCAACTTCTCACTGAAGTAAGCCATTGGTCTCCCTTACTGACTTAACACTTCTCCTATTGCATTTCCACTGGTATCACAATTAGCTTGAAATACTTTGTCAAAATCAGGCAATGCTCACACTAGTTTCTCTATCACTTTTTGCTTCAACAATTTAAAACTTCTTTGTGCTTTAAATGTCTACTTAAAGTATTTCCTATCTCCTTCCATTATTTTTGTTATAGGTGTGCAAATTATACTAAAGCTTATGATAAACTTCGGGTAGAAACTAGCCAATCCATGCAATTATCTTACCTCCCTAATATTCACTGTTGTAGGCCACTCAATAATTGCTCTAACCTTTTCAAGGTTCATCTTCAATTCTTCAGTAGAAATGAAAACTCCTAAATAAACCAACTTTTTCTTCATAAAGCTAAACTTCTTGATGTTTATCAACAACCTCTCTTCTTTCAGTCTCTACAATACTTGTTTGATGTGACACAAATGTTTGTCTCCAGTCTTACTGAAAATTAGAATATCATCCAAGTAAACAATAAAAAATTACCTAAGAATTTCTTCAATTATTAATTCACCAACCTCATGAAAGTGCTAGGTGAATTGGTCAATCCAAAAGGAATCACTAACCATTCATACAATCCTTCATTAGTCTTAAATGCAGTCTTCCACTCATCTCCTTCTTTGATTTTGATCTAATGGTATCCACTCTTGTGATCAATCTTCATGAAATACTTTTCTCCACTCAAATAGTCCACAATGTCATCCATCCTTGGCAATGGGAATCTATACTTGATAGTGATCCTATTGATTTATCTTGAGTTAGTACACATCCTCCACTCCCCACATTTCTTTGGTGCAAGTTTAACAAGTACCATAAATAGACTTAGGCTTTCTTTGATCAATCCTTTCTTCAACAACTCTTGTATCTATTGGTTCAATTTTACATTCTCTATAGGTGTCATCCTATGTGCTGATTTATTTAGCAAACTTGCTCTAGGTATTAGATCTATATGATGATGAATGCTCCAGACTAGCGGCAATCCATTTTGTACATTCTCTAATATGATGTCTCCAAACTCTATGTGAAATTATGCTGCTACTTCTTTTGCTTGGTGGATCAACATCCTTCTCCTCCAATTTTCCCTCTTCTTTGGGATCAATGCAAAACAAAAACATAGGTTCTCATGCCTCAAATCCATCCTAGAAACTTTCTTCCATCCACCAAACATGGTTAAAAGGTGCTAAAAATTCACTTTTGTCCTCT